>CM060964.1:316465627-316573127 GCA_030765045.1 Tenodera sinensis
ATCTTCTTCGTGTTAGTTAAGATAAACATTTGTACAATATCTTATTGCTTATTTCCTTGTAGGTGCAAGAAGAATATAGGAATATATTAGGCTTTGAGCAATAGTCAAATCTTTTCAAGCTTTGAGATTCCGTTCTCTTTCCACGACAAGATATGAAAAAATTAATAACAATCTTCCATTTGACGAAAGTTTAAATGTTTCAGAACTCACACAAATAATATGCAATATCTCCAAAATGGTTCACTTTACCAATTTATATATACATATATATTTGGGCATAAATTGTGTGTTTTAGCAAGTTCTACATTTTTGTACAGTAAAATTTGGTCTATATCTTACGGTTTACCAGTTATGTAAAAGTCAGCCATAGTAAACAGGACTTCATTAGTTCTAACCGGAAAATTAAAAATGTACATTTTAATAGTTATAAAAATATCTCAAAATATGGCATTTTAAACAAAATCGTTGGAGCCATTTACTAGAAAATAAAAATTTTCGAAAAATTTCCATGTAAAGTGTAGCTTAGATGGATGAATTTTCTTCAAAACCTTCGTGCCGCATCCTTAAAATATATTAAACTTAAATACCAACATTGGTTTTTAACCGACTTTTCGATTTTCAGTTATGCTGTCCACAGACTGATAGACACACGCGCGCGCGCACACACACACACACACACACACACACACACACACACGCGCACACACACACACACACTCACCTTTTTTCTAAAAATGCTTTTTTCTCGATTCAGGGGGGTCTCAAAAATATAGTTCCTGTGAAATGTCGACATGGAATGTTTGGGTGGAATACAATACTTTCTCTACTTACTATACGTAGTAGAGAAAGTAAAAATGAGATATTAGGCTGAGGAATAATGTGTACATATTTTTCTGTAAATACATTATTAAACTCTCTTCGTTTTCATTGACATTTCTATTGCTATAAAACTATCGAAGAGAAGCAAAAACTCATTAGGGGAGAAATTTTAGTTTCTAAAATACATTTTTTCGTAGCATTACCATTTTCGAGAGCTATTCATTAGAGGAAGTATATAGAAAATTAGGCTTTCACATGAAAAAGTTTTAGAGTAGGTGTAAACATAAACGATAATGCATAGAGTGTAAGTGTTGTTTAAGGGCCCATCGACAACTTGGTCAATGATAATGCATAGAGAATGCAATGAGATTGTTATATATGTTATATCATTTTTTAAAAAAAAAATGTATGTCAAATTCTCAAAATACTGTCTTACATTGTGTGTGTTTTAGTTTATAACTAGAGTGATTTTGTATGACAATCCAATAGGTAGCGTGTTCCTAAAACGTTAGTTTTATCGATCCATAGGCTCATTTGCTAAATACTGAGGTATAATTATAACAGCCTAAAGTTCGATGTCTTAACATATACAGGACTTGACCAGTTTCATGAACTCCACAAGGGCAATGCTGTAGTGCAATATGAGCAAGCAATGTCACATTGCGCCAGACAGTGAATTATGTAGTGTATAGTTACCGCGTGCTCTGATATCAAAGGAACGAGCACTACTTGTATAATTAATAGTGCAACAAATGAAGCGGGCTGAGCTGAGAGATGTTCGAGCTAATGGTAATACTTCATTCCCGTCGGTCGGTCGGCTGGAATTCAGCGAATGTGGGCGAGGTGATGTATGGGATGGCAAAACAACATGGGTGGTATGTTACAGCTAAGAAAATCCTATCGCAAGGCTGTTAAAATGTTAAACGGCAAAGTATCACTCACTCGTGACTCAAGAATCCAATACGATTTCAACAGGTATACACCAAGCAACTGTGTTTCTGGTTTCCTTATTGCGCTCATTTTCACATTTTGGACCCTTTTAACAGCAAAAGAGGTTTAAAATTACAAAATTGTCAGCAGCTAAGGAAGATACCGAGTTATCGACAAGCTATCTCCTTTCACTGCTAACAATAGATACAACAACACGTTCTTTTGTGGTTAAAGGGGCCCAAATGACCTCGCTGTCGACGGGCCCTTAAACTCCACCCACCCACCCACTCACTCACTCACTAACTCACTAACTCACTCACTCTCTCTCACTCTCTTACTCACTCACTCTCTTACTCACTCACTCTCTCACTCACTCTCTCACTCACTCACGCTCTCACTCACTCACTCTCTCACTCACTGTCTCACTCACTCTCTCACTCACTCTCTCACTCACTCTCACTCGCTCTCTCACTCACTCTCTCACTCACTCACGCTCTCACTCACTCACTCACTCTCACTCACTCACTCACTCACTCACACTCTCACTCACTCACTCACTCACTCACACTCTCTCACGCTCTCACTCACTCACGCTCTCACTCACTCTCTCACTCACTCTCTCACTCACGCTCTCACTCACTCACGCTCTCACTCACTCTCTCACTCGCTCTCTCACTCACTCACGCTCTCACTCACTCACGCTCTCACTCACTCACACTCTCACTCACTCACGCTCTCACTCACTCACTCACGCTCTCACTCACTCTCTCACTCACTCACTCACTCACGCTCTCACTCACTCTCTCACTCACTCACGCTCTCACTGTCTCACGCTCTCACTCACTCACAGACTCTCTCACTCACTCACTCTCTCACTGACTCACGCTCTCACCCACTCACTCACTCTTTCACTCTCTCACTCTCTCACGCTCTCACTCACTCACTTAGTCTAAGACTTACTTTGCTTTGGTTTCTTTTCTTGTGGGGTTATCTGCTTACTCTAGTATGTGGCGTTCTTTTATCACTGTTTATCACTTAGACCACCTTTTGCAGTGTACATACGTTTTGTTTCAGGGGGCCTCAAAACACGTATTCCAGGTGAAATGTCAGCACTGAAGTTTTAGGTCGAGTATACACCGGATGGAACTGAAATGATCTGCCAGACTTTAACAGCGAATTTCTCATGTTGTGAATAACAAGAAAGTCTAATACCAAAATGTTGAAAAGTTTATAGTTTTTTAGAAAAAAAATATTTTTATCAAAAATGTATCATCACGGGCTGAAAAATTATTCGTTGAAGGTTCTTGATTTATGGCTATATTCATAGAAAATTGAATAAACAACTTTTTCCTTTGGCGTATTTCAATAGATTCAACGCTTTTTGTGTAAATTTAGATAAAAGAACCACAACTTATTGCAACAAAAAGGCAACAAATTCTGGGTTCTTTTAAAATATATATAAACCAGCTTCTAAATTATGGGTTTTAAGTAAAAAGTTGCAATATTTTATAAAAGAAATATTGTTAATAACCCTTATTGCTCTACCTAAAAACTAAAACTAGACCAAACGCGCAACAGCTCATAAAGGGCCAAGGCTTGTCACCAGGCCACTGCATACCCCACCTCTGCCCACTACAGGCGTCATGAGTGGGGTGCAGTACTGAAGGGTAGGAAGTGGTCAGCACCCCGAGCCCTCCCGGCCAGTTATGCGGCCTTCACGACTTGGGGTCGCTACTTCTTCATCAAGTAGCTCCTCAATTGGCACGTCCGGGACCTAACGAGGCTGAGTGCACCCCATACCAGACCTCCCCACGCCTATACCGGGGATGGAACCCGCGTCCTCCGCCAGGGGCAGGCACGCTACCACTGTGCTACGGAGGATTCTTGTATGTACTTCAAATTAAATGAAATATATATTTGCAAAAATTATTTTATTGGTAATTTCTTGTAGGTACAAGGGAAATTTGAAAATACAGTAGGTAGTCTTTAAGCAATAGTCATATGTTTTAAGAGCTGGCCACTATGCCAGGATTTGCAGTGCCGTTCTCTTTGCATAACCAAGAGATTAAAAATCACGAATAACGACTTCCTATTTAAGAAAGTATAAGTATTTGAACATTCAAATCAATAACAAAGACTATTTGGGAAATGGTTACAAACACAATTGTACATAAATTGTGTATATAATGATATATACATTTTTCTGCAGTAAAATTTTGTCTATCTCTTACGGTTTGCCAGTTAGGCAAGGGTCGTCCATAATGAAAACTTCAGCGATTATCCCCAGAAAATTCAAAACATTCACTTAATTTGCCATGAAAGTATATGAAACAAATGGCATTATAATTAAAATGTTGAAGCCATTTTTGAGAAAATTAACATTTTGGATAATATTTCCATGCCAATAGTAGTTAAGGGTGGGGGATTACCCTGAAAATCTTAGTGTCATATCTCTTGAAGACGCTGAACTTAAATACCATGAAGTTTGGTTTGTAATTCATTTTCGTTTTGGGGTTGTGCTCCTCACAGACAGATGAACTCGCGCGTATGCGCGTGCATACACACATACCTTTTTCAACATATTTTGGTTTTGTTTCAGGGACCTCAAAAGATGTATTCCCGGTGACATGTCAACACAGAATTTTTGGTGGAATACAAAACTTGCTCTACATAGTAGAGAAAGCTAAAAAAAGAAGAAAGAAAGAAGAAAACACACATACACATAAGCTGGATTTTAAGCCAGTTAATATGAGGTAATTTCAAGTACGTTTTTCTCGGTTGCAATATATTAGACATTTTTCACCACTTAAAATGCTGATCATAGTGTAATTTTTAAACTGTGACACCGAAACATCGGAAATAAATTCCCAACTTCCCAATGTGTGCTAACTAAGACTTCCTTGTAGCTATTAGTGCGAGACAAAAGTGTCAGTAAGTATAGTCAAGTTTGGTAAGTAGGTATATATATATATATTTTTTTTTTTTTGAAAAGTCGAAGCACATAATTCAACAAAAGTTATTTTGTTTCAAAAGAAATTAATTTAAATGTGTATTTCTTAGCAAACTTATTTTAGTTCAATAAGGAAAACAAATAGGAGATCCTGTTTAAGAATAACTAAGTAAAGTCCTATTGTAAGAAACATGTGATAAAATAGCTAACAACTATGTTTTAAAACTAAAATCCAGGAACAACTAAACATATATGTAGCAAATTTTGGAATCGTACTTTTGCAAGAGACATAAGATGTGCTAAAAGCTTCAAAAGCTCAAAGAGTACTTTGGCCTTTGGATACTTCATAGATTGCTTCTTTAAAGTCACAGATTGTATAGAACGTGGTGAACATATTCCATGGTACAGTAAAAATGTAGACCTCATTAACAGGGGCAATATTTATATAAAATAGCAGCTTTTGTGTTCATTAGCAATTTTGGAAGTATTCGCTGTTGATAGTTTTATGTTTTGTTTTCAATTTTTTTTTTTGGGGGGGGGGGCTTCGTGTTGAGAAACAAGTGGTATTATTACTCGTTGAACTGTAGATGCTGTTAATGTCAAACTTAATACTTTTTGCTATTAAATACTGTCATCAGTTGATAAAGGCGGGAAGAATGGAATTGGAAGGAATGAGTATTTCAACATTGTTAGGAACAAGGAGGGTGCCAAAAGTTTACAGTTAATGAGGGACATGGTGTCGACACATGCAATGAAAGAATACTTAGAATAATTAAAGAATAGTGAAGAACTACAGAAGAATGGACAGCAACAACACATGGTGGAGATCGACTAGATTACAAGCCCAAACAACAAGAGGGGATGGAGTACAACGAGAAGACCCAGAAATCCGATATACCTACATTAGCATAGGAGAATTGACGCGACAGCAGTCGCTGATGGAGACAACATCAACCAGTAGTAAGGATATAGTCAAAAGAAACAACTTCAAGGGACATTAGAATTAAAATAGATCAGAACAGATGAACAGTGTAAATAGCTCTTCAATGTATTATACGGTGTTTGTATTTTTGTTTCTTCTGTACACTATGTTGTAGAATTAGTTTATGTCTGCAAAAGAACCAACATTCTACACAAAAGTATGTGATATTTATCTATTAAAGTTAAAGTAGAAATACAATCTGAGAAACATGCCCTGATTTAGACACTAGATGCCAGGGTAGTGATAACGCAGATTTCATTATTTGTTATTTTTATTGTTATTACTATTTATTATTGGTATTATTATTATTATTATTATTATTATTATTATTATTATTATTATTATTATTATTATTATTATTATTATTATTATTATTATTATTATTATTATTATTATTATTATTATTATTATTATTATTATTATTATTATTATTATTATTATTATTATTATTATTATTGTTATTATTATTATTATTATTATTATTATTATTATTATTATTATTATTATTATTATTATTGTTTTATTTATTGTCTTTATTAACCCGGGATCATTCGCGTCGCTTGTGGTAATGCAATCACTTCTGAGATTATATTAAGTTTTTCTAACAAGCTTGGTTTCTTAATAACATGCCTTTACTTTAAGATATATTATTACAGTTAACATGCAAGTTTGCATTGGATTTTTGTAACTATTTTGTAAACTGGTGTGAACAATATTATGTTCCAAATTATGGTCCACAACAAGGAATGGGACAAGCTCTAAACATACTAAAAAAACAATAATATGCATCATAAATCCTTAAAATATCCCTTGGTAGAAATTGAATTCAACTGTTAAGTGCAAATTTCAGTTTTGAGTTCACTGGCACGAATAAGAGTCAATTTGTTGTGAAGTGTTGATACATTCCCTGCAAACATGAAGAGTACTGTCTGCTCCTTGCAAATTAAACTGGGGCAGCTGTTAACAACGATTTTAGATAAATCGGTTCTTGTTTCTGGAACAGACGACTCATCTTGGCTTTTCTGGGTGTATCCCTTTGTTGTACTTCACGGATACCAGAGACAGATTGCATTATTTACCTTAGATGGAGTGACAGCCCTGGATATGTACATTCGTTTCATCAAATGTGGTTTCACAAGCATCATAATATATTTACTTCGAGGAACCAACTCGCTGGTGCTGGCATTGATGGTATAAATTACCTGCAAATTTGCTCCCGCAATGTCTAGAAGACTGAAGGCACGTACATCAACTGCAGAACAGTGATACGCGGTAACTTCTGCGTTACAAAAAATCTAACAATGCGCATCGCTTTGAATAATACCGCTCCTAACATTGTTTGCTTTGTATTTCTATACAAAGTTCCATTTGAATGGTATTTAAAGGTAGCAGTTGAGGCACTGTTAGCTCTGTGTCGATTTAGGGCAACATATATCAGTTGTTAGATTTTATCTAATAACGCGAGCGATCCCTGGTTAAACACACTCGAATATTCATTATTTCAGACAGAGGATAGGGAATGATTGAGGATAAGGAAAAATTCCTATCTCAGACGTGGATTGTCACCTCTGGGTTGAGAAGCCAGAATGCTGACCCCTCGACCGCAGACATCCAATGTTGCTCGTTTAAATGTTGGAATATTTAAAGCAATACATTTTAGTTTCTCATCAATTGAAGTAAAGAAAATGCCACATCAGGGCTAACAAAATGTGACACTTGATTGCTGCCAAGGCTTCTTTGCTGTATACCCACAACTAGGTAATGAAAGCATTTGTATCTGCATATTCCTGGGCCTGACGGGTCCCAAAAAGGCAAGTCGATTTTGGTGCTTTAGAACGTAGATATATTTATGTATACATCCGCTTAGCATATCTTCTTGGCTGAAGGTCCTGATGTAAGATGGGTGGTTCTCTGTACGTAGGATGTGGAATACATTCGCGAATATTTTACCTCGACATGTGTGATGAGTCGTGAAGCCAAGCTCGATGCGTGGCATGCCTTCAGTATTGCACGTGATTGGCAAACAACTTTGCTCTCCCATAATGATGCAACTTGGAGAAACTTGTTTTAAAAGTAAGCCCTTTTTGTCTTGCGACTGCATCTGACATCCCAAAAGGAGTAAAGAGCGGTGATCGGTGTGAAGTCGCTTTTTCCTTTTGTTGCAATCGGAGCATCATAGAACATGACTCTGGGGTATCGGGGTTCTTTAGAAACAGGAAATACCTCGTTAAATCTACAGCAAACACTGCAATAATTCTGTCATTTGCTTTATGCACACATAACTTACTAATAAAGTTTATTTCCCAGCCCATGCCATACAAGTATTTCTAGGAATTTTGTTGCGGCTTATTTTTAATTGAAAATTAGCCCATTTTTCTTGGATTTTCGAAACAGTGTTGCCTGAAAGGTGCTTTCTCTACGCCTGTGCATTTCTGCTTGCCATTGTAGCACTAAAGGAGCTCTCTGCACAGGATGATAGTCAACATCTAAACAAGAAAATTGCGATGATTTTAAGAAGTTGAATACAAAATCTGATGCTTCACACTCAAACGACCTTTTCTACTCATTACAGTATTAATATAAACGTAATAATGCAATTTAGTTTTACGTTACATAAGATAGATGTTTTACTAAAATTAATCTCAAATTAAGCAATATGGACTTGGTTGCCTATGAATTACAGAAAAGAAAACCAACCATACAATATTTTAAGTAACTTTTGGTAAGAACTTAATGAGCCCATGAAGAAGAAAAGAAAAATCGCAAAATATGCTTTGGAGACATCTACATGCGAAAACTCAAGATATAATAACGAATATTCCAAACATGACAATGGTGCTAAATTGTATAGTTCTTCCAGTAAGATTTTTATCTATCTCTTATAATTTACAGTTACACAAAATTATGCACAATTAACACAAAATAAACAGAGAATTCTATAGTTTTTCACAGAAAATGAAAGATACATTTTATTAGTTATGCCGACTTCTTACACGTATCATGCCTAATCAAATTTTTAGAGATATTTTAGGAACAGTTTAAAATAACCAAAAATGTTCTATGTAATGGGTTGTTTAGCATGGGGATTTTCTTGAAAGTCTTCGTTCGTATTGTGTCTATAATCGGTCTGCAGTGGCATGCTTCATTGGCTGGAGTAGAGTTCCTTGCTATTCCGCTTCCATCCACTAGGAATTGATTCATATCTAATTTTAGCCAATCATACACATAGAATATCTTCCCCACGTGGAATAAATAGCATAATAGGAGCTGGTTGCCTTTACTGCTGTGAACACCTTAGTTGCGACGTCAGTCTAATTATAAAATTGAGTATACAACGTGTTCTTTCAACGGTCAATAATATCTAAATGGCCTTTAATTCTTCCTTAAAATTTAACTCTATGATGCACAAGTTGCTGTGACAGGTCCACTAACGTTGTCGGTAAATCCCCAACTCCGAAGTGGAATCTTGCGCTTGAATAAAAGCTCATAATTAAATGGTCTCACGTCCAGCCTGTACACTGAGTAAGGAAGTGCTTTTAGTTGTAAACGGTAAGTAAACATGGAACAGGTGCGTGGATACACAATGTTGCTGTGTCTCCACATTAAAGTACGAGGGTTTAGCTTATAAAAGCAAGTCACAAATATGTTTTCTAGAAATATAATCATCTTTATAACACATAAGTGAATAAAGCATAATCACTCGTATTGGTTATTTTTATATTAACGTAATACTATAGCAGGTGGTCATTTTAACATTCGCTGTCGCTACCCTGTAACTTAGAAGAGGTATTGTATTTCATCTCCTGAAGGTGATTGTTTAAATTTTACCAGAAGTACACTTTTTGAGCTTCCCTGAAACGGAAAAGTTCATTTAGTAGAATCGTGTATTCGCACGCTTGTCTGTAAACAGCATAACTTAAAAACGAACATTCAGATAACAAATTTTACGCCATCAGGCATAAGTTCAGGATATCAGGCGAAGATTTTCAACTATATATACGTATAACAGCCCAAAAAACATTTACAATTTGTTATTTTCCCAAAGTAACTTCAATTAAAAGACAACTGCTTATTGTGTTGCCTTGAACAAGAACATCCGTATTTTGAACTTTGAATAATCCCCTGAGGTTCTCTTTACTCTGAAACTTTGTACAACTTAGAAACTCTACGAGGTACACAAAAACATACTACAGAAAAAATGGACACCCCACTAAAACACATAATTTGATTCCGGTGACTCTTTTCTGTATTTATTTACTCTTTATTTGCTGCATGTTTACATTTTCTCAGGCTGAGGTGAGTCGTATTATCGAACAGGTTTGAAAATTTGCATTTTTTCTACTCTATTTTCCTTTGCATAAACAAGTTTTTAATGTAAACCAGCTTGTGATTTAAGGAGTTTGAATTTTGTTTCCACACTTTCCATGTAACTAGTTCATATCACCAACTTCTGAGCGTTTGTGTCGAATATACAACAAAATAAATAATGTAATAACGTAAAGTAGATGTAATAATATTTTATATTACGAGTGTGATATACAAGAATATATTTAAAGAGATCACAGGTAGAGAAAGTTGTTTTATTTCACATATCAGATTCCTCATGATATAAGTTTTATTTTAATTCGAATGTTTAGGAACAAAGAAAGGGCATTTCATGTTTTTTGTCAATGTCAATTTCAGCAAAGTCAATCAAGGGTACACCGAAGTGAAAAAGGTGATTTTCTAAAGTAATTGAAGTTAGAGGCTTAAGTTTTTGCACAGGCATTTCCAGCAAGCAAAGAAGTGTGTGTGTGTGTGTGTGTGTGTGTGTGTGTGTGTGTGTGTGCCAAATTTCATTCCAATATCTAATTACATTTTTGATATATTAATTAATTTATATCAATTTTATTGGGTATAATCAAGATCTATTTCCTCCAACAGATGTTGAACTACACGGTTGATTTTTTAAAACTATATCTCTTTTTACCTTGGTGACAAATTAAAGGATGCAAATTTTCGTTTGATGAATAGTTTTTTACAAAACTTTAATACTACAAAGTGTAAAAATGTTATAAAACGGCGTACTATTGTATTAAATATTTTTAAGAAGTTATAACCAGTGTGAAAATTTCAATCGGACATTTTACTACCCATATTCTAAACTATATTGGCAAAAAGTGTTAGAGCTCCAGCTAAATTTTGTGGGAAAAGATAGACTTTGAACATGAGAAAATAACAAAAAAATTGTTTCTGAGAAAAATTAGTTTAAAGTTAGTCACACACTTCCTCATTAATCCCTACGTAAGTAGTTGACATACTGCCGTTTCTTTTCGGCATCCTAAAACAGTAGAGTAGTTCAAATAACGACAATCACACTGAAGTATTTCAAAAGTAAGATCAAATGCACATGGTCAGCTGGTAAACAACAGAAATCCACCAAACCAAATAGAAGCATGATAAATAACTTCAGAAACTAATAAATGACAAAACAAAAACAGAGATTTATTGGGGAACTTGTTCAACAACGCCACGGCGACTACATAGGCAGCAGAACACTTAGCGTCTCATTTAAAAACAATTTATTTCGAGCCTCCATGAAGTGGAAGGTGTGAGTGCGCCCATTTAAAATGCAGAGGTGCACCGCTTAAAAATTGCATCCAAACTATGTGTTCCCCCTTTCTCGGGGATCAAATCTTTATAGGTATATTCTTTAACGTATGGTGACTTTTTTGAGAAAAAAAGAAGAAAAAAAAAAAGCTACAATTTGTTTGACTAAATAGGCTAAAATATCAATTCTATGTTCCCTTAAAGTTTATCGTAAAAGTTGAGCATTATTACTAAAAATAAGCGGACGTTTATAATGTTCAGCTACCTGAAGAATAGCCTTGTTTTGAGATACTTTATTTTCAAGCGGTCGCCATGATTGCATGCAACCTGCAACACGCTCAACATCCCCTCAAGTCTCCATCGAAAAGAACTGAACAAAGAATCTTGCAGAAGTTGCCATGTTTTTTAGTATAAATACTTTTGTTGTCCTTGAGTACACAAACATTCGTTTTAACTTGTGCACAAAATTCACTGCAGCAGCGAAGCAACAGGTTCCACGTTGTAACCGACAGATGTCAGTAGCACCTAGAGCACAGCTTGTTCTCTAGTCTAGCCATTTATTATTTCTATTTTCATTGCAGAGTAAATTCTCCGAAAAACCGCAGACTTGAATCTCTCTTGGAAGAGAACTTGTTATACGTGGGTTATTCAAACATAAAGTGGAGGAAATATTCTGCTTGGTGTTTCTGGAACACCAGCAGATTTTAAATACACAACAGATGCAGTTCCATTTGTGTAACGTCAGTTCCTGATTTTAACATTGTCAAAAATGTAAATCTAGATGCAAACTTTTCAATTTTCCTAGAAGTAAATTTACATTATTAATACATACTAAACTGAAGCATATGAATTTATTCATAATTGAATTTGTGTGTGACGGCCCATACCTTTAGGAAATTGAAATATCTGCATTTTTATTTTAATATATCATTTCTGTGGATTGCACAGGTATTCATCCACACATTTCAGACATAAGAGAGCATATTTTCTTAATCTTACACATATTTGTGACATAAACGCTTTTTCTCTTAATTTTGTATTACATAGCATGAAAATGATCAGAATGCGCATCCTTCAAAGGCCATAAGACCTTTATTTGTAAAAGCACGAACTATAAGGCAATGGAAGACTCAGTTACATTTATGGTTAAAAGAAAATAATATATAATTTCTTTAATTCTTTTCTCCTTTACATGTAAATATTAATAAGTTTAGTATTACATTATATTGTATATTGTACTTAAAGGCTAAAATAATGCAATTTAATGTTAAAGAGCAAATGTTTATCACAAAGTAATAAGGTATGTATGACCAATTTGCTGTGCAAATTATGATCAAAAGTATAGATTATATATCGCAGGGGGACACCTCGCGCACCGCGACCTACATAGCCATTGGGCTAACACACCATCGGAGTTATGGATGAAGCGAAAGAGCCACAATAAGCAGCAGGCCGCAAGCAGACAGGCCACAGAGACGCGCGTAAGTCCCTAATTCGTAGTTCCAGGCTCGATTACCTATCGCATTGCTGGAGCTGCCTAGAGAGGGTGATGAACGACCCATCGACCAAGCAGCCCTCTGGTGTCTAGGGGGAGTACTCTTTCCTTTGAGCAAGCATCTTCCACCTTTCCGGCACCACCATACGCCACGAAATCTAGATGCATCTGAAACATGAAAAGGCAACGGAATGAAGTTGGAAAGGAAGTTATGAAAGATGAAAAATAACACCAGGGATCAGGGAAAATCACGAATAACGACAGTGAGCGCTAGACGAGAATCAAACCCGAGACCTCTCGAACGCAAGCCTCACACGTACCGTGCGGTATCTCGCTGGGTATCTTATCATAAATTATGTTTAACCATTCTTATGTTTTTTGCTCTGCGTATTAACCTTGGATGGATGTATCAATTGAATTCCTTCAATAAAATTGTCTGTTTACACACAAGTAACTTGGCCATGCTACATAAAAATGTTTGTTGTAAGAGTTTGCGACTGACTGGATGGGATTCTGTCTTTGCTGCTTGTAAAGGCGTAGCTGGTTTAGGCCGAACTTCTGTGACATGGGACTAATGTTATGCTACGTTGTAACTTTAACCAAAGTATACTAAAACTCAGACTATTAGGGTTGGTCAGCCCCTATCCCTGTGCGCTGGTTTTCACAAAATTATTAGTCTACTTTCACATTGCTTGTTATACCTGAGCCTTATAGACTAATTCTTCGTGGTTCACATCTGACAACCATGTGTCAAAATTCTAAATAAGCTCCGGATCCACCATGATAATTTAAAATGTTATTAATTCCAAAGCTATGAAGGACACTACAACTTTGATAGTATGTTTACTCCTCTAATGTGTATCCCTATGCTATTATAAGAAAGTCTCTTCTCACCCTTGGAATTCAAAAGCCTGGTTGGTTTGTTACGGTGAAGAATCAACAAAATTAACCCCAGCACTAGGGGGGCACAACGTAACCAAGGGGTTTTGTCTCGCTTCAGTTAGGATGATTAAAATACATATGTATGATATAATATATTTATAGGTATTAACCGGCTATTCACTCGGCGTTGCAACGATGACTTTTTAACCTCAAGTAACGGTTTAATTGATCCCATTTAACTCGGATTTCTCATGAAATTATTGTGCAGTGATGTAGAAGTACTTTTATGCTAAAATCGTTCTTGTACTTCTTAGAACCTTAAACTTCTATACCCCAAGATATACCTAATAATGAATCAAACATCCTCTGGAAGTAAGACTTTAGCCAATGTCATATTTGCCTCTCTTTTTTATTTTTAAAAATTTTTTTTTTATTACTCTGTACACTGTTTATATGCCCTGGATCTAATCCGGTATTTTCTAGTTAAACATTTTGAAAATTATGCTCGTTCTCTGGTTTCTACTGACGTATATAAATGATGTATATTTCCACGATTAATAATAATAATAATAATAATAATAATAATAATAATAATAATAATAATAATAATAATAATAATAATAATAATAATAATAATAATAATAATAATAATAATAATAATAATAATAATAATAATAATAATAATAATAATAATAATAATAATAATAATAATAATAACAACAACAACAACAACAACAATAATAATAATAATAATAATAATAATAATAATAATAATAATAATAATAATAATAATAATAATAATAATAATAATAATAATAAAATAGTAATAATAATAGTAGTAGCAGCAGCAGTAGTAGTAGTAGTAGTTGTTGTTGTTGTAGCCTCTAATCACTATATGGCAACGGCGAGCTCCTTAGAGGATAATTCCATATGCTCTTCCCACATTTGTGTTATGAATATGGAATCCCCCAGTGTTTATCGTTGATGGTTTATTTGCCTTAACCTAGATTGTTTTTCACTTATTCTCATTTTCACTCTTCTGCCCTCTGGACTTGACTCTCACTAGTTTTGATACTTGGTACTAGTTCTCACTCATTTTGACATTTGACACCTGTTTTCACTTTCACTGATGTGCTCAGGTAAGTCGCATCTCCTTTAGCACACGGTCACGCTGGTCGTCTTAGTTGGTGGGACTTCCAGGCATTGCAATTCCTCGCCGTCCTAGTCCAGGTGCTGACAACGTCCATTTCGTTCTCGGTCTTCCCTCTCTCCTTCTCTTCGGCCCCACATTGTGGTCATGTTTGTCCGGCGATTGTTGTTGAGTCTTACTGTGTGACCTGCCCATCTTCACTTCGCTACTTGTGCTGCTGTCGCAGCGTCCTTCAATTGCGCCTGTATTTCTGTTTCTTATCCGGTCTCTTATTGATGTTTGTACTATTTTCCTTTCCATTGTACTCTTAGTAATTAGTATTTGTGTCATTTGTTGCTGGATTGTTGACCATTTTTATATATTACTGTAGGGTGAATACAGCTATCTAGGACTTCTCTTTTTATTTTTAATTATATATTTAACCAGATGACTGTCATCTCGAAGTTTACATACCTAAAACAAAATGCATGCAATTGCAGAATAATACAATTTATATCAATTATAATGATTAAGACGACAGATAGAAACACAGATTAATGAAGGAAGTATTTTTAGAATTGCCAAGTAAAGAGGTTATAAAAGATAAGAGAAATCATGTAACTGTTACATATTTTTTACTCTTTGCAAGCCTCCATAGTTTTGGAGCTCGAAGTCTTTGAACAACCTGGTACCCAGACCTGAGATACAGCAAATTTGTAAAGCACCGAAGACATATGGACTGAGGATGTATGAGTTTTATTGCATTTTATTTAAAAATAGCCTTACAGTGATTTAAGTCTATGCAACGATTCTTTATGGATTGGGAGGGAGGCACATTTCCTGGAAATTTTCAAGGATATCTGATGCAGAAACTTGACGTGAAGTTCAGGGACATGACATAGAAGTACTTGATGTTAGGTTAGCGGGCAGGAAGATTCCTGTTATCCTTGGGCACGATGACAAATCACATTAGCTTCTAACTGATCTGTTGAGAATGGAATCTCGAGGTAAAAGTGCCTTCCATGTTATCCTCATAGCTGCATTTAATTGTTACACTCACGCGATTTTATACACTTATTGCTTTCATTACAGTTTCACGTTATTAATTGCACAAGTCATTTATAACATCACATTTAAATGCCCGGGAGTTTTCCATGGCTCTATTCTGTTCATGTCTATTTGTTATCTTACGCTTGCGTAGAAGGCAGTTCCTATTTGGGAAAGCTGAAAGCCTTCTTTCTGAATAAACAAAACGGGAAATCCTAGCCAGCTGCATCCTCCCAATACTAATACGTATACGGAGCACAAATATGGACAACCCAGTAACAAAGAAGATGATCACACATTACTCAGAGAAAGATGGAAAGGAAAATACTTAAAATATCTACAAGAGACCGGATAAGAAACATATTTCACATAATCTGTTTTTCTCAATTTATTTCCCTGCAAGACTTACTTTCTTCTCTGTCCCTCTCCATTTACCATTTCCTTTTCTTTATTTATACCCAGGGCATTAGCTAAGATACGCATCTTGAAATAGTGCTACTTATTCTTCAGTGATCTCGAGCAAAATATCAAAGAATGTCTTAGAGATAACCCTAAAAGAAATGTTACAGGTAATAAAAAACAAACCAGAGGAAGGGAAGACGAGAAATAGACCCACCTACTAAGAGATGGCTGGAATGAAGACAGAACAAACTGCAAGCCGAATCCTTGGTCCTCTCTGTAAACTTTGAGTATACTTTGGCTCTAGTGATATTTAATAAACCCTTATTTTGACATCTATTTCATACATGTTCAGGGTTCGTACTGTAGCATCTATGGGAATGAAGTCTGATGCATTATATTTACATGACTTTCTCTGTTATCTCTTCTACAATCCATTCTTTTGAAAGCTTACAAGAGAGGTACAAGAGAGATAAAAGAAGGTGAACAAATCTTTAAAAATAAGTCACTATATGTTGGCTTTAAAATTGGACATTCTTTTTACAGCTACGAGAAACAAACTAACGTCTTTCGCACTTCAATAAAGCAGGAGTATTTGAAAATTCAAACAAAGAAGATCGATTTTGTCGTAGAAAAGAATGTTTTTAAGCATATCTACACTTTATTTTGTGTGATGAAAGCTATTGCCCACTCCTTACGGTTTACTAGTTAAACATAAAATAAGAGAAATAAAAGTAATTCAAAGGCTATGTGTAGAAAATTCAATATATTCATTTTATTTGCAAATGTATTAAATATATCATGTTTTAATAAAATTCGTTAGTCATTTTGGAGAAAATTAAAAGAATAAAATTATTTAAACGTGCAAGGCGGTTTGGGATTAGGGTATGTTCTTAAAAGTCTTTGAGTGGTATTCTTGAAAGATGCCGAACCTTAAAAATCAGGTTGCGCATTTATCTGACTTTCGGCATTTTAGGTATGCCTTTCGCAGACATTCGCACACACACATATACACTCAAACACACGTACCTTTGTCTGAAACTGTATTTTTGAACTAATTCATGAGCGCTCAAAGCATGCATTTCCGCTGAAATTTCAATACAGAATTTTTGGTTGGAATAGGATTCTTTCTTTACATAGATGTGCTAGTGAAAATAAACAAATACTAGTTTTCTGACTGCACCTGCTGTGGGAAAACAAACTACTCGTTAAATACAGAAGCTCGATGTCATCTCCCAGAGTGCGGTATTTCTTTTAATAATAATAATAATAATAATAATAATAATAATAATAATAATAATAATAATAATAATAATAATAATAATAATAATAATAATAATAATAATAATAATAATAATAATAATAATAATAATAATAATAATAATAATAATAATAATAATAATAATAGTAATAGTAATAGTAGTAATAATAATAATAATAATAATAATAATAATAATAATAATAATAATAATAATAATAATAATAATAATAATAATAATAATAATAATAATAGTAATAATAATGGATCTCTCCTTCCCTCCGTCCGTCCTTCCTTCCCTCATTCCTTTCTTCCCTCCCACCTTCCCTCTTTCCCTCCCTTGTTCCCCTCCCACCCTCTCAACCCTCCCTTCCTCCTCTCCCTCCCTCCCCTCCCTCACTCCCTCCCCTCCCTCACTCCCGGGCCCTAATGACCTAGCTGTCAACGGGCCGTTAAACCCAATTCGCTCACTCACTCACCCTCCCTCACCTCCCTCGCATCCTCCATTCCTTCCTCCTTCCCTTCTTCACTCCCTCTCTTTCTTTCTTTGTAGATTTCTTTCCTCCTAGTCATACTGAGCAGATAGCCTGCCTCTGTAGTGTGGTGGTAGCGTGTCTGTCTGACATTCAAGAGGTTCAGAGTTCGAATCTCCGTTAGAGTGGCTTATCCAGATAAGGTTTTTCCGAGCTTTTCCGAGGTTTTCCCTTATCCTCAGAAGACGAATGTCGGACAGCTTTAAGCTCTATGGATCTCGGGCTTATTTGAGCATCATTTCACTAATTTCATTAATTCATTGTCCAGTATGACATTACGTTGGAGGACGTTAATGTAAAAAAACCTGATGTGTTGCACTCACATGACTTTCTCTACTCTTGTACTAACCATTCTTATAAACTCTTATTCCTATATCTTCTTCATGTTAGTTGAGATAAAAATTTGAAGAATTATCCTATTTGTTATTTCCTTGTAGGTGCAAGGGGAATATTAGAATACAGTAGGCTTCGAGCGATACTCAAATCCTTTCAAGCTTTGAGATTCCGCTCTCTAAGACATAAAAATTAATAACGGTCTTCCATTTGACGAAAGTTTAAGTATTCAAAAACTCACACAAACAACAAGGAATACCTCGGAAGTGGTTCACTCTACCAAAAAATAGCCACTGGAAATAAATTGTGCGTTTTAGCAAGATCTACATTTTTATCTATTTCTTATGGTTTACCAGTTATGCAAAACTCATTCAGAGTAAACAGGACTACATAGGCTATAGCCAGAAAATTCGAATATACATTTCATTTGTCATAAAAATATCTTAAATATGTGGCATTTCAATCAAAATCATTAGAGCCATTTTCGAGAAAATAAAAATTTTCGAATAATTTTCCATGTGAAGGGTAGTTTAGGGTGGAGGAGTTTTCTTCAAAATCTTCGTGAGGCATCCTTAAAATATATTACACTTAAATACCAACTTTGGTTTTAACCGACCTTTCGTTTTTTATTTTGCTATCCACAGACTGACAGACACACACACATACACACACGGACATTTTTCTAAAACTGCTTATTTTTTGGATTCAGTGGGCCTCAAAACATATTTTGCCGGTGAAATCTTGACATCGATTTTTTTGGGTGGAATACAATACTTCCTCTACTTACCAGTAGAGAAAGTAAAAACTTTACAAAATAGAGAAAGTAAAAAATGCAAAGAGAATGGAATTTCAAAGCCATCTCATAGAGGACAACTGTTCAAAGATTTGACTCACACTTAAGCCTACTGTATGCTATATAGGTAGAGAAAGTTTTATGAATGAAACACATCAGTCTTTTAATACTATTTTTGTTTGTTAAAATTGTGCTACCTTAATGTTATGATATAGCTGTGCTGATTGTAGATTACTGTCATATAGGTATATATGACTGTGCACTTGCACCGAGGATCATGTCCAGCGGTAATCCCTAAATGTTGTTAAGGGCCCAAATTGGTATTTAAATAACTGATAACACTGCCGCACACATACACCCAAACACCTCACATTTACACATCATGCTGTAAGCATACCGAGAAACCCTCCTGTTTAAAGACGTAGTTGTCGAGCCTAGCTGAGATTCGAAAGCGGTACCCTCGCTCAATAGCCTGGTGCTCTACCGACTGAGCTATGGGACCAGTCAGTCAACGTTTAGGTATAAAAGTTGTCGGTTTTCCATTACCCATTGTGTATAAATTGCGGTTCTAATAATGACCAACTTCCCTCTATTACTCGACAGCATAGGAAACCATCCATCATTTTGGAGTCCACTTTAGGTGTATGTAGTTTCAGTAAAAATTCCCTCATGTTCCCAAGCAACTATGGTTTGAGTGGATGAAGTTCGGTTACTGTGGTTACCACCCCCTCCCCTTCGTCACTTCTTGGTGGCGGTTCACTGAGTGCTGGTCTAGAAACATGCGGTTTACAGGAGTTGGAACCAGAATGTCATTCAGCTGGCAAATGTCCCAGAGTTAGACCTTCATGATCGGTGATCGCAATGCACGTCAAATACAGAGCAGTTACGGTTGTAAGTAGTAATGCCAATGTCAACAAATTTACAACCTGTCCTCGGCCCCGAATGCAATGCATCAGAATCCCACTTTAATTGCCAATGACCTGGAAAATGGGCCCAAGATAGGTAGATCAGTGGACCAGTTTCTAACCATTCCAAATGCACTACTGCGCATATTATCACCATCCTACGGTGATATTCTGGCCTTCAAACTCGCTGGCCGACCTTCGATGCTTGTCACGAACAATGGAAAAACGTCAAAAACAAAGCAAGGAGACCCGGAAGGAAGCCTTAAAGCCTACTTCACACTATAGAGATATTCTTTAAATTCTTCAATAGTGAAACTTTGATATACATATACCTGTTGTAACATTTGATACATAAACGCAACAGTCTTTATGTACTTTTGCTGCTACAGATTCACAGGAGATATTTATATGTTATCAAGATAAAATGCTTTATTGAGGAGTTAATGCTACGTGATCAAACTAAATAATATAATCAATCACATAGAGGGTTGAGATATTTTTATGAATATTCTCATTTCCTTCCCTTCCCATTTCTCTGAATCTAAATCTTGGTGGACATGCTTAAACGTTCAAGAATTATGTTCTAATAAAAACAAGTTTTGCTTCGCATCCTATATGTAAGAAATTCTGTGTCATTTGAAACAATTTATAGCCAAACTTATTTCGTAATAAAGTGAGTTATCATGGCATATTCAAGCTAGAAATATAGTATTTTGAAGGAATTTTGTTATATTAAATTATTTTGTGTCACTGGAGCTTGTGTGTGTTTCTCATGGTTTGGCACATACGACCATTTTCTGTTACTTTATTAATTTCCTGTCATATGCTCCAGACTCCTTAAATATATATCAAAGTGTTTAATTACCATAAATAAATGGTAGAGTAATTTCTTTGCGGTTAATTCCTGATAATTCAATTTCTAAAGCTAAATTTTAATTTAACTAAGTTACTTTTAGTAGCTAAAGCACGCAGAAAGCTATCAGTTAGTATATTTTGTTGAAGCCGAAACCTTCTAATTTGGTGCAAAATGATGTATGATATTCGAGAAAAAGCGCTGTTAATTTGGGACTAACGTATCCAGATACTAATAAACTACTTGAAACTGACTGTCTTATGAGAATTTGATTACCGTGTAGACATATGCCGAGTTGCACGTGGTTCCCATATCGAGGCATTGTGAGCTCAGACCTTGCAAACAAAACCATTTGAGACCCTCTTTCATATGACATTTAAACGAAAGCTGTATCTTGTGTGGTTTTTTTTTTTTTTTTTTTTTTTTTTTTTTTTTTTTTTTCGTAATAAATGAAGAAACGTGTTACCGGACTTTAGGGACACCCTGTATATAGCAATATCCCACTCACATTTGAAACGTCTTTAATATTTCAATGTTTTAATGGTTGTATAGAATTTGTGCTTTCTATATCTACTATCCCTTGTTTTACTTACTTCAAATACTTCCAAAAAGAGCAGTTTGCGATATTTCCTTCATGTTTAATTCTTTCGTATCTGTGAGTCATGTGTTAGTTAAAGGTATATAATGTATGAAGAAATAATTACTCACATTCACCGCTAGTGTCAATATGATTACGAGAAGCAACTGAAAATTGACAAAGTATTCAACAATTCGAATAATTAACGAGGATGTTTCGGAAATGGCTTATGCACAGCAAAGGTTATTTAGAATAAATTTGGTTTTAAAAATTCTACGTGTTTTAGTTTTCGTCTACCGCTTAACTTTTACCAGTTGTACGACATTATACAAAATTCCTTCCTAATGAAGATGATTTCTCAGGCTATTTCCAGAGAATTTAAGACATACATTTTATTTATCATATAAGTATCTTTAATATATGCTACCAGTTGTACGACATTATACAAAATTCCTTCCTAATGAAGATGATTTCTCAGGCTATTTCCAGAGAATTTAAGACATACATTTTATTTATCATATAAGTATCTTTAATATATGCTATTTTAATCAAAATATTTGAACCATTTGTATAAAATAAAAAGTTTCAAAAACTATTCCATCTAAAGCGTAACTGGGGATGAAGGATTTTCTTTAAAATCTCCGTGTTCGCTTCTTTTGAAGATGCTGAACTTAAATGTCAAGATTAGGTTATATTCTTTACATAAACACGTCCAGACACATATAGAAACACACGGACACTTTTCTAAAAATGTCCGTGTGTGCGAGTGATTGTGTCTGTATGTGTGTGTGTGTGTATGTGTGTGTGTGTGTGTGTGTGTGTGTGTGTGTGTGTGTGTGTGTGTGTGAGTATTGCTTGGAAAATTACAATAATGCATTTCGATACGAGAGACTAAATTAGAAAGCTATAGTCAATCTCCACGGGAAAGCGATGGAAGGAAAAAGCTTTAGAAAACAATTACATTCGGTTAAACTTTACCGTACACAGAAAACTCTCCTTTCTCTTTCCGTAGCAAATATTTCTGATGTTCACTTCCTGTTCACTCCTTCCTACTTGGTCTTTACTGGAGTAGTTATTTTCTTAGCTTTCAAATTTTTATTCATAGTAATTTTTCAAACACCCTTTCAAACTGTCATTTATTGTCCTTACTGAGACACAGTTAACTTTCCGATCACGTGTAGCTTTAAAGTGGGGTTTGTTTGTTTGGACACAGAGGGGGAAATGATATGACCTTAGTTATGTAGTCATTTTCCTGTATCATTTATCTAATTTTCATTACTTTTAATCAGACTGTATCACGTCAATGGGAAAAGAACCCGCATTTAGATTTTGTAACTGATAGAGAAAGGCCACCAAATTAATTCATATTTTAATTAGGGCAACCTTCCAATAAAATACATCGAAAACAATATAGATCTCGGTTTCATATTGAGAAAAAAGTTATTTTGGATTAGTGCTACATTCATCAGAGCACTCGAAGATGTATGTTGATATGGATATGTTTTAGGGTATTCAACACTGAATTTTGGCAAACTTTCCCAGAAAAAATAAATACTTTACAATTTTTATTAAATACTCAAATCATTGTGGAATGAAGTTAAAATGATTTTTTGTATTTATGGCTATTTAAATGCCCAACTGTGAGATTTAAATATAACTTTTAAACTCGATTTTCGTGTTGGACCTTGCTTGTTTTATTCCCTTCAGATTTTCACTAAGCTTTATGTGAAGCTAGATGAATACATTTTAAGAGCCATTTCTTGATATTAAATATAGTTTTGGAGTCCGGAAACTACATTCTGCTCGATCAACGTCGGCTGTGAAAGCCTAACAATATGTATCACCTAAATAAGTTATGAACTTTCGAAACTCAACTAAATTAGTTTGTTCCAGTTAAAAAAAGAGACAAAAAAAATTAAACTGCATTTAAATGAAATTCATTAACAACAATAATAGGCCTTCTGATGAACTCATGGATTCTATTTACAGGTAAGGAAAGACTCGGTGACAAAGAATGACAACAAGAAGAATCCAGACATACTTGAACGCCCAGTAGTTAAAATATAGGAACGTTTTAATACAATGCGTTCGTAGATTGGCCGGACTGCCCCACGACGGCACCGGACCGGGCAAGTCCCGACGCGGTCTCCGCCAGAGTTACACGTAAACGACCGGCAAGTCATACGTGCGGCACACTAACTACTGTACTAACTTACATTAAGATTACCAGTGTCAGAGCAGAAGTTGAAATTGATGACCTTCAACGTGAACACGTTCCCTATATCTGAGAAAACAATTCTGGTTTATCAAAAATCCCCATGTTATTCATGAAGTTCTTTACCATGCTACAAATGTTGGAGTTTGGTGGGCAGCGACTGCACTAGAATTATCGGTGCCATATTTTACGACACAACAGTTGATTCACAAAGTTATGTAAATTCTATTTAATTTTTTTCCTGCAACTAACAAGAAATGAAAGATTATGTGGCAGGTTTCAGCAGGCTTCAGCTATAGCGCACACTGCTGCGAATTCTATGTTTGAATGGCGAAGTGTGTATGGTGAAAGAATAATTAGTCACATAGGTGGCCACCTCTTTCCCCTGACCTATTTCCATGCAATTTTTAATTATGGGTAACGTTAGAAAATAAAGTATAACCATCAAATTCCCACACGATGCAGGAATTAAAGAAACAAATCACGAGAGAAATACAGGCAATCAATCAACTTGAACCTTTGCGAGTAAATCATAATTATTTTCAGAGATATAGGGAATGTGTTCGCGTTGAAGGTCATAAATTTCAACATTTATTGTGATACAGGTAATGTAAGTTAGTGCAGTAGTTAGTGTTCCGTAGTTATAACTTGCCCACTCTGGCGGTGGGCGTGTCGGTCCCCACGCAGTCCGGTGTCAACGCGCGGCGGTCCGGCTGATCTACGAACGCACTGTACTTATTTTTTGAAACTATCCAAGGAGCTTACGCTAATAACGAAAAGAGCATAAGATTTTGTGTCCACACAGCGTTTTAGCGCTAGCCGTTACTTTCCTTTAACTCTAACAATGGACAGTTTTAAATGGCTTTAAATTACTTGTTCACATAAGTAGGCTACAAATACAGTTCGTCGTATGTATACTTGTTCGAAACTTTTTTGACAAACCAACATTTTACCGTTGCTAAGTTACAAGGCTCCTGAATGGCATATGGAAGTCCAAATTAATAGCAAGTCATGTTTACATTAATGTTACTCTAATAACAGTCATCGTACCGTAGTCACGTTTTTGTTGTGCACGTGGTGCATTAATTATTCATCTAACATTCACTCCATATTTGAGTGGGTTGGCGATTACAGAAACAGACTTTTTGTGACTTATTTCAGGGGCGTGTCTCGAGTGCGGGACCTTTGAATTGTGGAATGTGGAATGTCAAGTGCTAGATCAACAAGCCGGTTTCACTCTCCCCTCTATCATCATTATTAGTATAATAATAATTATCGTTCTAGTTTTGGGGTGTAGAAACAATTAGCGCCAACTCCAAAATAAAAATATGCAACAACAGGCTGTCGAATATTTCCCCTGTTTCTTATGAGGAGAACTTATGCTGCATTTGTAGAGCAATGTGCTTGATTTCTTTTAATTTATATATTTTATATTGTGATACAGAAATAGAGCTGTAGCATAGGTATGCAGCTTGCTGATCTTCTCACATCAAAACTGCATTTAATAGGAACGATTAGTCCATTAATTTATGGTGGAATTTTTTTATATCACATGCGTCAATGCATGCTGAAATATTTAATGTGTTACATATTAATGTGTTTTATATTGATGTGAATATTATTGATACAAACGCTTACATTCCCAGTACTTTCTTAAACATATATCAACAAGCATATCAAATACTCGCCAGAACTACCTTCAGTGCAGGCAAACTGAGGAGGCTGGAGAGACAGCCGATTATTAATGCGAGACGAATGTGCAAGATTTTCATCTTACTCTTTGTAGAGACTCATAAATTAATGAATGGTACAACGCAACAAAAGCTATTGCTTAATATGTTCGAAAAAGACAGACAGACAGACAGACAGACAGACAGACAGATGGCCTCAAGGTAACGTATGAGGCTCACATTTGGGAGGTCCTGGGTTCGATTTACGGTGACTGTGCATTGCGAACAAGCATGTTTCACCAGATCCGTAGGTGAATGCCGGGGTGGTTGTTTATTACCATAACTTTCCTACCCATCATTTTTTTCATCATCATCTGTTTCTGGGTCGACAGACCAGGGGACACGGTGTGACGGCTGGGCGATGGTGGTCTCTCCCTCGCTTCAGTCGGACTACTCACACTCGCCCTCCGGGTGGTCACCGAGCTTTTAGACGTGCTAAGGGGTGACCGTTGCCTTCAATGTGGAAAGCTTAGGAACCGCGCTCAGACTTGCACATCTCCCCCGGATTTGGTGGCCCTTCGGGTCTCTCCCTCATCTCTCCCTCTAAGGATGGCGTTCGAAGCACTAAGACCCACATTGTCCTATGTGCGGTACTACACCCCGATTTCAGAGAGCCCTCCGTGATATGCACCTTTACCTTTTACACACACACACACACACACACACACACACACACACACACACACATGGCCTTGCTGTGTAAGGCCATAAACATCCAAGGCTATGAAACAGCGAATAGAGATCCAGAACGATCACTAATGCCCACATTTCTCTTAGCCTAAAGAAGGACTTTCCGATATATACTTCGTGTTGCGTCTGCCTTTTGATTATAATTATTAACTATTTGTAGTGATCGTTCTGCTCTATACTTGTTGTGAATGTTAACCAGTTTACTTTTCTGCACTACTTATGGTTTCCCAGTTATATAAAGTTTAACAACAAGAGCCCCAGAGGCTATTACACAGAAAAATATAGATCTCACACATTTTATTTGCCCTTGTTGACGCATTGTATTGGCACAGAACAGTCGGAGGGTCATCAAGCCTCTTCTTGCCTCCACCCGCTGCAGGGATGTTCCAACAAACACGGACATACAAAAGGCTCCGGAATGGCTAATAGAAGGTAGTTTATAGTCTTTGAATTCGATAAAATCAGCAGGTATATAAAAGGACAAGTGATGTATGGGTTACTAGGTCTCAAACTGTACTTGACTGTTATATCCACACTTATGACAAATGTGCATATTGTAAGAAATGAGAACACAAGTTAATACTATTATTTGTCACTTAAACGCTTACATTAAGACACTATTACACATACTCAGAACAACACACAACTTATCCTTCAAATTGAACCACAACTCCGACTCGAACCCATTCGGTTTAACTTTAATCAACTCGAATCGACTGTCCATCGGATGTTGGGTGGCCCCTTATATAGACTTCACATAGAAAGGGAATTTACTGGAACTGCCAAAATGAATCTTCGGGAGAAGGAAGATGGCACGCAATGGCTATTGTTATGCTCAGGCTATTGTTCAGCCAAAAGCACCGGCCACTAGCACCAATTCTAGACGGGTCAGGCAGCCGGCCGTCCCACTCCAACGGCGGCCTCTCCGTAGCCCCGCACCAACCTGATAATATGAATGTATAAAACCAAGGAATAATAGTAGTGAAATTAAAAAACATGCATAACTAATCTAAGAGTTGTGCATGAGTTTATGGCTGGACTCCTAGCTTTTGCGTACTTTCCTTCCGAATGAATACAGATTGCACTTTTACACAAAATGCGAGTGTACACTAACTTTATAAAGCGAGAAAATTTGCATCTTTGTTTAGTGTAATCTCCGAGACTACACAGCTGATTATGATAATAATTACACCATAGAAAATTCCTAAACTTCTCGACGAACATGGGTTACAAACAGCTTGTAGTTTCAACTGCTAAGTGATAAAAGTGCCCAAAAGGATATCCAATACTGGTATATTAAAATGCGAACATATTAGAGCCATAAGAGAACATGATTGCGAAGATCGTTGAGAAAACTGTGGGGATAAAGAGTTGCTACTTCACAGAAAACGCATTTACAATAAGACAGAAATCGTTGATATTTCACTCCAAGCATTATACATAGAAGGACAGGATATAACAACTATGAAAACAGAAGGAACAGCAAAATCAAAGACAATCGTACCTGTTTATAATAGTACGATATGTCTATGTTAGCTTATAATAATTAACGTCAGAAAGATCCGTTGTATTTCATCTGGATGTATTATAAGTTCATTACCTCTGTGTGGTGAATAACCACGTAAAGATAAGACACATTACTGCCTAGCGTGAGGCATACGGAACAACACAAATTCAAAGTCTGAATGCCGGTTCTTATAGCCGCGTTTGCTAAAAGTGTTTCGTGCACAGATATTACGGGTTCGAGTTCCGCCGTGGGTAAGTGTGCTTATGTGTAAGTAAACATGTCTATATGAGGACAAACATGGCCGAAAAAATTAGCAAATTGACGATTTTTAGGTTTGTGCATATTAATGTTCCCCAAACCTTCAATCATCGGTTGGTAGTGAAATGTATTAGCTTCCGCCATTTTTAAGGACGTAGCGCGGGCTTTAAATGCCATGTGCGCTACATTTAAAGCCCCTTTTCTGCTTAAATTTTCGGCAATATTTGAACAAAGTATGTACCAAAAGGCTCTCAAAAACAACCAAATTCAGCGGAAAGGAGTGACTAAGTGGCATAATCACCGCATGAGAAAAGTTATGAATCTTATGAGAGAGGAGTGAGTGAGTGAGTAGTGGGGTTTACGGGCCCGTCGACAACTAGGTCATTAGGGCCCGAAGTCCAATGTAAAAGCAATCATATGAGAGAGGATGCTAGACAAAAGAGGGAAGGTGCGACGAACAAGTAATCTCACTCATGATCGTGATGCATTGGTAGAAAAATTGGTTTTCCTCGACTTTACATTTTTAGTACAATATGTGCTCCATGAGCATTACATTCTGTGCTATGACTCTAGAATTTTTCCAGCGTGCGCTCCATTTATATGACTTCAAATTCACTCCTTGGTTTCAAAATCTGAAATTTTGCTTAGTTTTAAAAAATTAGATATACAATATCCGTCATGTCAAGGAAATTAATTAATTTAAAAGTAATTATTTTTCCTTCCTGCCAGAGATTGATAGCGTTTGTTCAGCAGTTAGAGTTTATAAAGTAATAAACTGTTGTGATATTCCTGTTTTTGTTGCGCATGGAATATTTTGAATATTGAGGTATCTTCGAATTGTGAATAAATTTAATACTTAATTCCCTCAAAACTATAACACAGACATTAAAGTATAGAGAATTCAAATTTCAGTCCCGCAGTCCCAAGGCTGAAGTAATTATTTATCATGTTATTATCGAAAAGAGATACAGGTTATTCAGTTAAATAAAATTGGGTTTTAGGAAGTTTACCTTTTGGCTCATAAGATTGTTTCTTCACCTTTTAAAACATGAACGCGTACAGCATTGGCACTGGATACCATTCCATTTGAATACAATTGCTAATGGGGGAAAGAACTTCGAGCGGCGTTTGTAACACAGCAGCAATCTGAGGTAATCATCAGTGTTACCGAATTTTACATAGTGATATTTATTTTGCTGTCATTTGCTATTAAAATTAATGATTCAATAAAGATGTTTGTTTCAACATAATTTAAATAGCCAATATGAATGTCTAATGGTGGACAATGCCTAACAAAGACTCTGATTGCAGGCACCTCACCGTTCCATCAACGACTTCACTATCTTGCATCTCGCCGTCATCGAACAGTCGAACGGGTGAATAAATCGAGGTAAGCTGACATGAGTTAAGCAATACATATTCACTAAACTGCTTCACACTATCTGCCACACCCCGCTCAGTATGCCATTGTTATGCAAACAATAAATCCCCATTGCGGTGATGCATAGAAAAAGCACGTGTCAACATTCCAAAGATGATGTCAATGGTAGCAAATGAGTACTCAGCGGTTGTTCACTTCGTACATAAAAAAATTGCATTGTCATTCTGAAGACTCCAGATCGAAAACTTTTCAGAATTTTAATATGCAGATAGCTACAATAACACAGATTATGGTTCCTATTTTGTTCCACAAAATTAAGATTCATGTTTAATTTAAGTGGGCTACGTTGCTTTATGCTAATTTCAAGATGTCAGAGTTTAAAAAAAAATCATGTTATATATTCGAACATTTTCTGAGACAGTGGAAAATTTACACATATACATTATGTTATACTATTCACAAGTAGCTCTTGTCCCTAAATTGTCCATTATCAGGAAAAAATACCCATAAAATGAACTTTTAAAAAAGTTATGAAATAATTATAACAAAAATATTATGTGTTGCATTCACATGACTTTCTCTACTCACGCTTCTACAACGCTTTACAAATGCTCTTTATTTAAAATACCTCTTGTTAATCCATATAATATTTCAATTCACATATACAAACTTCATTTTACGATGCAGCAGACTAAAACGATGGACAGATGTTTAAAGAGTGCGTCACTATGTGATTGCTTTGAAACTCCGTGCTCTTTGCATAATCACAAGAAAAGCACGAACGACTTCCCATTTCAGAAAAATATAACTGTTTAAAAGTTCAAACAAGCAATATCTTAGAAATGGTTAACTTCACAAGAAAGAAAGAAAAAGGGAGGGAGGTAAATTGTATGCTTTAAACGAGGTCTACATTTTTGGTGTAATAAAACTATCTCTTACGGTTTAACAATAATTATGCAAGAGTTATTCAGAATGAGGAGGTTTTCAGATGCTATTCCCAGAAAATGAATGTAGGATATACATTTCCTTAGACTTGAAAATATCTTAAACATACCTACGGTACTTAAATCAAAATTAGAAATATTTTCCATATAAAGTGTGGTTTATGTCAAGTAAGACAAATTTCGTGTTTAGATGGACTTTTCACTTTTAGTTATGCTGTACATAAACACAGGTAACATACACATGAACATTTTACTAAATATGTGGTGTGTCGGACTCGTTCGACTTTTTCTACTGTTGTACAAACTATTAGTACAAGCGCATTTGCATCTCTCTACTTTATGTTAACTGAGATTAACGTTTACAAAAAGTGTCTTATTGCACATTTCCTTATGGATATAACGGGATGAAGGGAATGCAGCGGACTTTAAGCGTTCGTTAAATCTTTTAAGAGGAATGAATGAGTGAGGAACTCCGTTCTCTTTCCATGGCCGAGAGAGAGAGAGAGAGAGAGAGAGAGAGAGAGAGAGAGACAGACAGACAGACAGACAGACAGATAGACAGACAGACAGACAGACAGACAGACAGACAGAGAAAGAGACAGACAGATAGACACAGAAACAGACAAAAAAAACGAATAACGAGTTTCCATTTGAGAAAGGCATAGCTATTTGAAAATTCAAACCAATAACAAGGAATACCTCGAAACGGGTAACTCAATAAAATTGACATGATTGCGTGCTTTAACAACATCTATATTTATTGTGTAGTAAGATTTTGTCTATCTCTTACGGTTTACCAGTTATGCAAAAGTCAATCAGAATCAAAAGGCTTTCAAAGGCTATTCCCAGAAAATTCAAGATATACATTTCATTTGCCATCAAAATGTCCTAAACCTGTGGTATTTTATTCAAAATCGTTTATCTTTTTGAACAAATCAAATGTAAAGTGAAGCTTGAAGCGAAAGGATTTTCTTGAAAACCTGTGAGCGGTGTCCTTGGGAGATGGTGAAGCAAAACACCTAAGTTTGGTTCATTTTAAACTGACTTTATTTTTGAATTGCATTATTAACACACGCATGCACATACGCACGCACGTACACATACATACATGAATGTTTTTCCAAAAACGCCTTTAATGAGTTCACAGGGCCTCAAAGCATATATTTCCGGTGAAATCTCCACACCAAATTTTTGGGTGGAGTGCAATATTTACCCTACATACTATAGGTGACAGAGAAAATAAAAATTATTTCAAGGAGTCTCAGATTTCCGGTGAAGTCTCGGTGTTGAAGTTTGTTGGAGTACAATATTTCCTCTGTTTACTCTAGGTAAGCAGTAGAGAAAGTAAAAATGGGCAACAATTACAATTTCTTTACGTTATTAAAATTAATGAATAGAAAGTTATATGGATATAATTGCTACGCAAGCAGAAAACATGAGTATACAAATAAGCATGGCAGTGTAGAACCTAGTGTAGGATAGATATGTATTTATTCCATGCTCTTGTTTTAACAATCCAAATTACGAAAATTGTTTTTGCAGCAGGTCTTAAACTGTAGCATTAAACCGTTTCAGTTTTTAGATTTTAGAAATATAAGTGAGAATTACGACCACCTCCGTAGTGCAGTTGGTAGCGCGCGAAAGACCCAGGTTAGATCCTCGGTACCTGCATGGGGGTTTTCCCCCACTGGGAGGTCTAACACGGGGTGCACTCTGCCTCGTTAGGTTCCGAGAGGACCAATAGGAGCTACTTGATGAAGAAGTAGCTACATAACTAGCCGGAAGGGCTTGGGGCGCTGACCACGTTCCACCCTCCAGTACTGCACCTCACCTCACCAATGATGTCTGTAGTGGGCAGAGGTGGGGAACGCAGCGGCTGAGTGGCAAGACTTGGCCCTTCATAGGCTGTTGCATTGGGGTTTCGTTTAGTTAACTGAGGATTAATTACCATTTTTGAGATGTTTGTTGCTATTGATTGGCGTTTTTTAACATTTTGTCACCTTCAGAGTACCTCGTGATGTCATGGAATGACTGGAAATTCAAAGCCAGCTTACTGAAATCTTGTTTTTAGACTAGACTATCGCCTAAGCCTCATGTACTCCTTTGAAGTGCAATAACATCATTTGCACAATCATTTATCTCTATTACGAGTATTATTATTATTATTATTATTATTATTATTATTATTATTATTATTATTATTATTATTATTATTATTATTATTATTATTATTATTATTATTATTATTATTATTATTATTATTATTATTATTATTATTATTATTATTATTATTATTATTATTATTATTATTATTATTATTATTATTATTATTATTATCACTATTACTAATTACTACTACTACTACTGCTACTACTACTACTACTACTACTACTACTACTACTACTACTACTACTACTACTACTACTACTACTACTACTACTACTACTACTACTACTACTACTACTACTACTACTATTAAAGTAGACAGAAAAATAAACTTTTGTAATTATAGCTTGTAGAATTAAGCTAAGTGAACACGAAACCTATTTTTTAAGATTGAGGCGTCATTACTAAGTGTACATTTGAGTCTCGTGAAATCTGGATCAAATTTACCACGATAGTGTTAATATAATATTGTCATTAGCATTCTGGAAGTAGGTTAATCAGAATCACGCAAAAAATGTTTTCTTCGGTTTGCTGATGACCCTGAGAAAAGTTTGGAACCTGCTATGTGTGCACGACGCAAATGTGGAACGATTCCAATGCATATGAAGCCTGTCCTTGGAAGATAATTATTTATGGTTTAAATAGTTTTGTTTTATGATTGTTGTTCCCTAGGAAAACGTTTCCGCAACGCGTAGGCGGAGAGAAAAAAGCGGGTTTAAATCACTCTGAAACCTTCACGATGCGTTGAGAATCTAATATTCTAAGCTCCAGGTATATGATAGCAACCAAATTAACCTTAACTGTGTAAAATATATTAAGATCAATATGACACTTTTTCTTGCGCGAAAAAACTGTACAGAACTTCGTGCCGTGTAGGACTACAGCCTGATTTGCATCTCAATTCTTCCTTCACCCGAGTTCAAACCAATGTTGGATCTGTCTCTATTCTCCCTGAAAATACCTTGCTCCTAATTTTAAAACATGCTACCACAAAATTACTCTGCATTTTAAACTTTGATGGGTTTTATCCAATGGCACTAATTTTTCTCACTTTCAAGACTCTAGTAATACTGTGACAAAATGAAAATTCGACCCCACTTTTGACACCAGTGTGAGAGCATGGCAGAAGTCCAGTCCAGTTACTTTTTTCTCAACTTTATTTTCTTCTACAACTGAATGCACAACACAGTTCTCTTTTACTGACGTTAACACAATCTACAGTCTTTCGTGATACTGCACCTCACCATAGTTTTCTTCTCGTTACCTTGACTCATTGCTTTATGTATTTCTTCACTTTCTCTGTCCCTCAAACAGCCGAATCTGACTATACAGTCACTCAACACTCATTCACTACTGCGCTGTCTTCTTTCCGAGGCCATCATTTATACGTAGCTGACACACACCCACCCACCCACACACACACACACACACACACACACACACACACACACACACACACACAAACACTCTCACTTATACACACTAGAACTAAAACAACTGACTGACTCCCGAAGACTACTGTCTATAACTCACACCTCTGCTCGTTGCTTCGCCTGCTTACATAGCGAGGATGACATAACACGTACTTTTCTCGAACTTATACAAATACGCTGGCTGCCAGGCACTTCATAATCTGGAAAACCCTTTTTGACTCTGCCACTCTGTTGTCATGTGTTTGCTCGCGTGAGGAAGCTCTACCTGGAGCGTCTTTGACACACGCACCGCCAGTGGGGTGGTTCATCCCGGCCCCGACCGTCCTTTGTCGTGAGCCGCGGTTGGCGTCACAATACTTTAGTGTCACATTTATACTGCATAAGAAGCAACGTGTATTGAATCTGACTATGGATACTTCAATTATTTTAAGTGAGTTAAAATATCCGTATTATTGTATTCTTTCTTTAAAACAAAAATCGAAGCCTTGCGCCTACAGCAGATGTTCCCAAACAGAGGACAAATGTCTATAGTTACATGCAAAACTCCTACTGAGTTAATGGTAGCTTCAGCTGGCAGTTAAATGTCCCTCATACCTTTTGAGTGTTACCGTACGAAATGACTGTAACGCGCGAGACAGTATTCGGAAGGACTCGAGTTCGATTCCCGTCGGCCTCTCATTCTGACCCTGGGCCTTTCGTGGTTTTCTCTGGTCGGTAGACGAATGAAAGGGTGGTTTCCCATCTACCGAAATTTTCTTTCTATTGTGCACAACCATATAACCTAACCCCGCGGCGCAACAACCTCTTCCGGGCGACTACTGCCCGGCCGCTGCGCCCCCCACCTCTGTCCACCACAGACGTGTGGGGCCGTTATGCGATTTTAGCAACCAGTAAAAGCATATGCATAAATAACATAAAAAGTAAACTAAACAATTGTGTTTAGAGGGGGCGATCCTACTTCGGTTTAATGTGGATTTACAAACACTCTGTGGTCGGAAAAAATGCCTATGGATTTCAATAAATAAGTTTTCGAAGAAGATGGAGCCACCACAAGCACAGACCTCCTACATTTTCAGACTTTACATAAAAATATATGATGCTGGAAGAATGTTTTGTGTTACTCCTATCACACGACCTCTGCAACAACTGTGTGAGGAGTTTGACTTAGTGTTGGGACATGAGAAGGGTTCTACACCGAACAGTGAACATAGATCTAACTTCATGGGACGCGCGGAATTTGCTGTTCTCTGTGACAGAAAACACGTAACATGTAATTGTGCAATCAACTTGGTTTAATAGTGACACTTTCCTCGATTGCTGTTTCCTTTTGCCCCACCCTCTATGGGCATTCAGAGTACCGTTACGATTAGAGAGAGATCGGCCCGGTTTGGTCAAAGCCCAAAAATTGTGAAGGACCTGATTAAAATTCCCATGGTCAACATTGGGGGTAATGGACTCTACCCTTAGTTGGTCTTACGTTGAGAAATAGTTCCACTCCACACCCAGGTCGGCGAAGTCAGCAAGGTCAAGCAGACCAGTTGGTGACAACAGCCGACGTCCCTATTTCAGACTTATGTTTTATGCATAACACAAATTACTAGTGTTTGCTAACGGACACTATAATATTGCCCTTGCAAATGGGCTATTCCATATGAAATTCGTTACTTTCAAACAGATCCCAGGTAGTGTTTCATTTTTAATCATGAACATTCGCGGGTTAAGACTTGTAAGCCTTGTTCTGGTCTCAGGTTTTTCAATCAAAAAGTTGACTATCTCTTCTTCTGTGTATCAGCATTTCTTTCATCCATCACCTTATAATCCAATATAACATTCCATTTTCATTCATTCTTTTGGGCATCTTCTTCTCAGTTATTTTTTAATTGATTTATTTTACCCACCAGTTTAAAAATATTTTGAAATGACTTCATTTTTTTCCTTTACCCAAGAATGTACCAACCGTCCACACTTCTCAAAATCTCATTTCCGCTGCCTATATGGTCCTTTCTTCTGTTCTACTTAAAACCCCACAATTGCAATAATTCAGTAATATGGGAAGACCGAGCTGGATGGCTCAGGTGGTAATGTCTGTGGCACGGTCACGGTTCGGTCCCCGTGGCCGACCTTCCTTTTTTACGGAAATTTCGTCGGGTGCCCAGACGAATACTTGGAAGGATTTCAGTATCCTCCGGATTTCGCATTTCGTTAGATTAATTATTTCAGTTCACCCTTCATACCGTTAGGTTTCTTTTAGGGTTGGAAGCGTCGGCGAGCATTACGGGAGCAGCACGGCAAGGAGAACTATTGCGCTCTGGAAATCTCGTCCCCTGGATACGAAGGCGAGCCACTGGTTTCCGGGCCCATCTAGGGATGGTACAGGTCCGAAGGGGAGGGGGGGGGGGAGGGGAACGGGTTTCCGAGTCCCGCGCATCCCTTAGGAGTACAAACCCGAAGGGATGGGAGAGGAACCGGACTGAGCCAGCTCCGCCGGGGTACTTCTACCTGGGAAAATGTAGTGAGCTTGCCTTCTGCTCTGTCGCTGCAACGTTCCCGCAGCCCTTCGAATCCATTCGCCTCATCCATCATCCTTCCGGGAGGAGGTGCCGTGTTAGGGGTATAGGCACAAAAGATAGCCTTTCAGTCGAGGTGCTAAGTTCCCCTCAGGAAGTTGTCATGGAGTCATAGAGTCAATATGGGAATACCATCACCCCGTAAAACTTTAATTTCCTTTCTAGTGTTTTTAAAGTTCTGTTAACTATCGGGTAAGTGCTAAGTTTATTGAAAATCTATTTTATATATCACAACCTAGGTACTTAAAGCTATTCACCTGTTAAATGGGTTTTCTATCCAGAATTATTTTGGCTGTTAACGGACCTAAAACGTTTTTTTTATTGTATATTAAAATTGTAATGTTTAATAATATGGTTTAATTGATATAGAGCCTCCTGTAAACCATCCTCTGAGCTAGATACGAGAACCTGATCATCCGCAAAATGCAATATGCGTCCATATTTTATGTCCATTTGTACACTGTGGATCGGTGGCTCCACCACTTCTTCCTAATTGGCTGTGTATCGCAAAATGATCACAATTTTTGGGTTAATAATTGTGGATCTCATGGACTGTTTGCAGTGGTATTTATTTGCACAGTTCTGATCCTGATTTACTTTTAAGCATTTTCTTGATTTAAAATAGTTTACAAATCTGTAAATTCCTTTTACTGCTTTGGTAATTTAGAAGTCAACAAGTTATATTATTTATATTTGGTACTATTTAGAATGCAACGTATTTGAAAATGCATTTCAGCAGAACACCATAACTGAGGGTCATTTTGCAATTTAAGTATATGTAAGATAGTAAAACATTATAGAATGAGATCAGTGTTAACGATAAGAACGCAGCTGGGGTTGAAAGGAGTCACTTATGAATGACAGCTTCTTGAGTGAACCGATTCCTTTCAAGTGTTCGGAAAGGTTTTGAGTGAAGTGTTGGATCTATCACTACTTCTCAGCAGCGTAAGCAGATCCACAATGTGCTGTAGTAACATGTTGCTTGTCCGCATAAGCACGCGCATTTTTAAATGAGTACACACCTTCATCAGGAAATGTACATGTGAACGATCTCATTGGCCTTAGTAAACAAAACTTCCAGGGTTACCAGTCTGGTAGCAGGACAGGGTCGCGGGATCAAATCTCGACTCGGATATGAATGCAATGTAATTAATTTGTCCTTTAGGTTACCTTGTTCAACATTCGTATTAAGTATTTACTGAGAGGTCTTGTAAACAATGGACGTGAATGATTTCATGCTCAGTTCTAAAAAAAACGTAGTCCTTGATTAAATTAAATTCGGAGGTTATTCGATTTATGTTATGCACTTGTATAAATAGCGATAATAAAGTTAAATATGAAATATGTGTCACTTCCAGAGCAATATATAGAAGATCTACATTTTACAATAGTAAAATTATCTGTACTTTTAATTGCTAAATTAACAATTAATTATGAGTATATTTCTTATAACATTACCCACTTGTTGTTTCCCTAAGGAAAATCCGGATACTTTATTCTTATATACATGTTTCTTGTTTTACAGAAATGTTATTATTTTAACATTTACTTGAAGCTACACATTCTGCGTAATAAAATTTGATATTGATTCTTTCTTACGTTTCACTATTAGGGAGTCAAGACTCTTTACTTGTTTAAGTGGTAGTAAATATTCATGTTTAAGCCTGGCTTAGAAAAACTTGGCAGATCTCAAGAAATACAATATATTTTTACTTTCTCTACTGGTAAAGCAGGGGAAGTATTGTATTCCACCCAAAAATTCGATGTCGAAATTTCAAAGGAAATATATGTTTTGAGACCCCCTGAATAAAAAAGAAATTTTTAGAAAAAGGTCCATGTGTGTTTCTGTGTCAGTGTGTCTGTGGACAGCATGACTCAAAAACGAAAAGTCGGTTAAAAACCAAACTTGATATTTAAGTTTAACGTCTTTCAGGGATACGATACGAAGATTTTGAAGAAAATAGCCCCACCCTAAACTACCCTTTGCATGGAACATTTTTCGAAAATTGTGATTTTCTTGAAAATGGCTCTAACGATTTTGATTAAAATGTCATATGTTTGAGATATTTTTATGACAAATGAAATGTATATCTTGAATTTTCTGGCTATAGCCCCTGTAGTCGTATTTACTCTGGACGACTTTTGCATAACTGGTAAACCGTTAGAGATAGACCGAATCATGCTATACAAAAATGTAGATCTTGCTAAAATACACAATTTATGTCGGAATAAATTTTCTTGTAGGGTGAATCATTTCGGAGATATTCCTTGTTATGTGTGTGAGTTTCGGAAAACTTAGAACTTTCGTGAAAAGGATCATCGTTGTTCATTTTTTTATCTGTTAAGTGGGCAAAGGCAACAGAATCCCAAAGCTTTAAAACATTTGACTATCGCACAAAGCCTACTGTATTCTAATATTCCCCTTGTACGTACAAGGAAATAAGCAATAAGATAAGTTATACAAATGTTTATCTTAACTAATAAGAAGAAGATATAGGAATAAGAGTTTGTAAGAATGGTTAGTACAAGAGTAGAGAAAGTCATGTGAGTGCAACACATCAGATTTTTTCTGGATGCAATTATTATATCGGCGGAGAACTAATAAATTGCATTTTGAAGCTTATTTTCCACACTTGTTTTACTTTTTTATTGACGTTACTTTGAGTTACGCTCTACCACTCTAAAAAAATTACACTTTCACAATTTTTTTAAAAGTTTTCGTCATCTTGCTTCTTCTGCGTTGGTTGACGCGACATTTGCGCGTCTCAAAAAACCTGTCACTTTCCCCTTCCTCTTCTATGTTGATCCATTATTGACTTCCCAATGTTTCTCAACCATTCAATTGTCTCTATTTCCTTTCATCTTTGTATGGTATATTTTGTATTAACATTGTCTGTTAACGGTCCTAGAGTCTTGCTTCTTAAGGGACTGAAAAATTATCCAAAAAATCATCAAATTGACGCTTTTTAGGTTTATGCATATAAATGTTCTCCGAATCTTCAGTCATCTGTTGACAGTGATATTTACATTCAAACGCCCCTCTTACGCTTAAAGTTGCGGTATTATTTCAACAAGAGTGCGCCAAAAAGGGCCCCAAAACAACCAAATTCAACAGAAAGAAGTGGTAAAGCTATAAATCTGACGAGATACTACTAGACAAAAGAGGGAAGGTGTGACACATGCAGCAGGGTGTTTTAGACCAAACAGGTAATCTGACTCATGATCATGATGCATGTGTGTATAAATATTGCTTTTTTTCAACTTTACATTTTTAATACACTATCTGCTCCATGCGCATTAAATTTTGTGCTGTGCTGCTAGAATTTTTCCAGAATGTGCTCCATTTATGTGACTTCAACTTCAGTCTTTGGTTTCAAAATATGAAAATTTTCTTAGCTTTAAAAACTTAAATACACAAAAGAAGTTTAAAAATGTTTTCAATGACCATCAAAGTAAAGAAGTTAATTACATCAAAAGTAATTATTTTATCTTACTACTAGAGATTAATGATGTTTGTTGGGCAATTAGAGCTTGTAAAATGATAAAACTGTTGTTAGTTTTCGATACGCATGGACTATTTTGAGTATTAAGATATTTTTGCATTGTGAATAAATTAAATAATTAATTCCCTCAAAATTGTAAAACAGATTGTGCTGGAACTTCGTGTGGTAAGTGTGCAGAGCACACAATTTTTCCGTGACAGTGAAATAAACCATTTACATCCATTCGTCAAGAAGATAGATGGCTCCAAATATTTGACACAAATCCTTTTGTTTGTTTTTTTTTTTTTTTTCGGTGAAACGATTCTTTATTGACACTAAATGTATTGTATATATTAGTTACACTCACCATGTTGAATACCTGGTCGAAGCAGTACCTTCCACCCGCTGTATATCATCGTGACTACGTTCATTATTTACGCAATTTTTATATCGCTTCTTCTCCTCTATTCGTCTTTTAAACATGTATACATAAATACAAATTATAATTACTGCGGAAATTAATCTATATGACAATAAATATTGCTCCATATCTGATATTATATTTTGCTCTAGGAAAGAGGACTTTTAAGAAATTCTGAACAAGATCAACACAGGTTACTATTTCGAAACTGTGGCAATTTCCATCTACCCTGAAGGTACCTTTACAGAGAAAGAACATCCAAGTTGTGGCGAAGTAACAACAGTGTCGGTTTTTTGTTTTGTTTGGATTTTGTTGCTTTTTCCTCCTTTTGAGGCACATCCGTTGGTATGACAGAAATCTCTCAAGGCCATGCACACTGGGAGCGAGATTCTACAAATACAGTGAAGATACCCCATTACAAGCTATATTTGTGTTAACACATGACGTTTAATCTATATATGGAGTTGTAAGATGGCCCTGTGAATGTTACTGATTTCAAGGAAGGTTAGGATACTTGTTCTCTATAATGGGAGTAGAAGGATGTACTGCAGTGGGAACTATTTCCCAGCGAAAATTCTCTAAGGTAAAGTGGCAATCTATTTCATTTTGCGCCGAAAAATGGCATGGCACATTGGTGTTCCATTACTGAACTGAAGTTTTCTATTGTCCTTGAAGTGTCCACGATCGAACAAGGTTTTAATGATGAATGCTGAATACTTTTCAGAAGTCCGAGACCCCCACATGTGATTGGATACCACAGCTAAGATTTTGCCGCCTTATACATCACTAGCACAGCTAATGGCACTACTAATTCGGTACGCCGAAATATCTCTGGTGTAAGTAATAGAAGTTGTGCCAGATACCATAACTTGGATAATGCAAAAAGGTTAAAAAACCAAAACCTCTGAAGAATATTGAGATTTCTACTTAAGTGGTTCTGTAAAGTGCAGCGGATTTGATTGACTAGAAGTGTCCAGTTTAAGCTCACCATTTCTGTGACATTCCTTGCAATTTGGAGGGCTAGAAACGTAACCTGGTCCTTAATGGAAGCATAAATCATTGTTATTGTCTGAGGCCAGATTCCAAGGGGGATCAATGAGGATTTCTGTTAATTAATATTCGCAGATTATGCTTGCTCATGGAACTGCAATGTGTGAGAGAGCAAGAATAATCGGTGGTGGTGACGCTGCAATATGGTTGTATCCTCAGCATATGTCTTTATAGTGAGGTAATCCTGTCGATGTAACAGTTGAAAATACATGTTTTGTCATCAAGCGAACCGTATGAGGATAGACCTAGTAAAATGCTCACTTTTATGCTTATTTTATTTAATTTTTCTAAGCAAATGCAGGTCTCTGGGTTCGAACTATCTCTTCAGCTAACACCTAAACCTCTAACGCAGAACGCTGGCACTGAGCCATTTTCACCAGGATTCTCAGAAGTGAATCCTCAAAGATAGTTACCATTAATCTTAAACAGGGATTTTAGAAAGAACGCGTAGAAGTTTCGAAAGTATTTTGGTAGAAAAAGCCCTGAACAGAAAGTGCAATCAAGGATATTGACCCAGACTAGGCTGAGAACTCTACCACAGAAGTGGGAGAGTTTGCCCTTCAGAGAGGAATTTCCATTGCGATATACTTAACCTTGTTTCTGTTTTTACAGTCAGAGTTAAAGTGAATCATTTGCGGGGGATGCCGCAGTTTAGGGTGTTGGGACAAGGTTGGTGAGCGCCGGGTGTCGATGACGCGTGCATCATGATGTCACAGAACGGATGTGGGTCAGTGCGTCACGCGGTTTCAGAGAAATCTGCAGCAGCCCTCCATTCATTTTGGACCTGTTGCGTAGTCAAACAGGTACGCGGAACTATAACTCGTATTTTGTCACACCTATCACTGCATTGTGTTGCCATCGCGAAGGGGGCGTCATTTTTGTCACGATATCGTGAGTCATTTACATTAATAGAGCTCTCATAAAATGTAAGGAGTATTTGCACTGAACGTTTTGCAAATCCAAGTTTCTTGAGGCATATGGGGAAAAAACTGATTTAAACAACCTGATGAAGCTTATTCTGCTCAATAGGGTTTATTTTAACAACTGTATTACGAATCATTTACCTAACAGCTTGTTTTTCAACTCATAATAAACAATTGCTGAAAATACTTTAATTTAGCTGAAACAACAGTCAATTGTTCAAGAACATGCAACAATTATAAGCAAATTATGATATTAGTTCTCTTTGCAAGAACTCAAGAAAATGTTACTTAACATTTCATTTTGTCACTTTAAATTTATTTATTTCTTATTTGCGTTATGAATCGATTTTATTATTTTAGTCATAACTGCCTTACTGTTGTACGTGCATGAATACGTAATTCTGAAGAAAGGACTTGAATCTTGAAACCTTCAGTGTTGCTTCTAAACGTAACATTTAGCCGAATTATTCAAGAATATTTGATAAGCCAATAAAATCACAAGCACCGTAAATGATAACATTCCGCTTCATTGCTCAAAACACGTGCTCTAATGTCTGTGTCAGTGGGTATACAAACTTGATTAACTAAAATGACTAAGATTGGGTTTCCCTTGAACTAGTCATGCAGCTGATAACGCAATATGGAATCAACTTTTTACATTTCGTTTTGTACTTCCACTTACCACTACAGTTCATTTATGGGGACAATATTTTTAATTTATAGGATAATAAAACAGTTTATTCGTGAAAGTTCTCGGACAGGTTAGGATTAATTTATTATTGTTTAGTTACGTATTCTGAAAATGTAAAGTCTTATAAACCTACTTTATCAAATCTACAAAACTATAACCAGTGACGAATGCCGGAAAAGCTTCAAATCATTAATTTAATAGCATCACGATCCCCTATACTCTAGAGGTCGTGAGTTCAAGCACAGAGCTGTGGGTGACATAGCTTGCCAATAAACCACATGTCGCCTAAAGGTCTAGTGAATCAGTCTGTATGGAATGTTCGTCGGCAACTTAATGTTCGAGGTTGACAATTTAGGGGTCCTTCCAGGTCTGAAGGTAGGTAAGTAGTCCTCGAATACCGGACCTTAACGGAATTCAAACCGAGGCCATGCGACAGTTACTTCGGAGTATTCAAACAACGACCGTTCTTGATCAACAATTGTATGTTCATAGATATTTTAAGTACTCTTTCTCCTTCCTTTTCCTACTTCGTCAGTAGGTACTAATGAGATTTATTTAGGTAAATCAATGTTATTTGACTTCCGGTTTTAATCGTCATGCTGTTATCGATTCAAAATGTTTCCATCAAGATGATCCTGTATAACCCTTAGTTATACAGGCACAGGTAAATGGTACATTTACCATTTTACAACATCAATTAACTTAAACTTTGCATTCACATGACTTTTTCTCACAGTTTTACAAACAATTTTTACAAAAGCTCCTTCTTCTGATGCTTCTAGTTAATAGGCATAAAGTTACACATTTACCAGGTGAGACAGCCGCCCCTTATTTTTTTGGTAGGTAGGCCACCCATCAAACGACTTGTGCACTTAAGTCCAGTTTTGCGCTTACTAAAACGTATTGCCTGACGTTTTTAGAGAGACAAATGCGCAAAATTTAGAAGAACAGAGTTTAAGTGACAGAACGTACTCCTCGCTAAAGTAGGTACACCTCAGAAACATGCGACTCCTTAACTAAGAGCGAATTCCGGGTTTACAGACGGTTTTACAAACCTTTTATTAGAGTGTACATAGCAACGCAATTCAGCAAATACCTCTGATAAAATGGACCTATCATATGAGTTCACGAACAACATCAACTAAAAATAAAATGACGGATTCTTGTACCTAGAGCCTGGGTTGCTTGCAGGAAATTAAGGTACGCGCCTCATCCACCATGGACCCCTACAGTCAAAACGCACATGTAATTAAATAACGGTTTATTCAAATTTTGGCTTAAATTATGTCTCGTACATCTCAATAACATGCATAATAGTTTTTGCCATTAATTAATAATATTAAAATACCCAGTAAATGGTTAACACTGTCTTAAAGGACTAAATTGAGCACGAAAAGTCGCGAGGTGGCAATGACATATCGCCTGACATATAAGTTCTACGGTAGAACTCGGGATGTGTTTTCAGTCAAGCATTCAAATAGCTAGATAGAATTATAAATGTGTCCTGTGCGCTAAACTCAGGGACACGGGTTCCCGTCTCGACGTTGTACAATTTTTTCTGCCCCTCAAAATTTGGAAACCGAATGCAAAATAATATAATTTTGAAGTCCCTGACGGTTTAGGAAATTATAATTTAAATCGTGTTTGGTTGTCGGTATTTTGTAATAGAATAGGTATAATGACTTTAGCCTCATTGGAGTGGCAGATGCAGTTTGTTATTATGAACACCGACTCCTTCCATTCTCCACATGTATGCTGTCGCACGATATTTTCTGACAGTCCTTCACGATGTATTCGACAAACGAGTACGTTGATATGTTTTTGAGAAGCAAGAGCTAAGTACAAACAGCTCAGCATCTATACCAGGAGAGATATCCTCATATACAACAGTACCACAAAGTAGAACCAAAATAATTACGAATTAAAATAATAGCAGCTTTAAACACATTAATTGTTGAACCAATATTATTAGTGCATATTACACGGTAAAAAATCTGATGTGTTGCACTCACATGACTTTCTCTACTCTTGTACTAATCATTCTTATAAATCCTTATTCCTCTATATTCTTCTTGTTAGTTGAGATAAACATTTGTACAAATTATTTAATTGCTTATTTCCTTGTAGGTGCAAGGTTATATTACAATGCAGTAGGCTTTGAGCGATAGTCAAACCTTTTAAAACTTTCAGATTCCGTTCTCTTTGAACGCTTAACATATAAAGAAATGAACAACGATGTTCCATTTCACCAAAGTAAGTTTTCCGAAACTGGCACACATAACAAAGAATATCTCCGAAATAGTTCATTCTCCTAAAACATTTATCAAGACATAAATTGTGTGTTTTAGCAAGATCTACATTTTTGTATCGTAATATTTTGTCTATCTCTTACGGTTTACGAGTTATTCAAAAGTCATCCAAAGTATGCAGGACTACACAGGCTATAGCCAGAAAATTCGAAATATACATTTTATTTGTCATAGAAGTATCTTAAACTTATAGCATTTCAATCAAAATCGTTAGAGCCATTTTCAAGGAAATAAAAATGTTTGAAATATATATTCAAAACGAGCACTTATTACACAATGGATAGTTATACATAGTTGCTCTGGATGTCAGAAGGGCATAAATAAATATACTTTATACCTATGCGCTAGTTAAAATAATAATTCTAAATACCCTTAGTTATACAATTCTATTGAGTAACATAGCTATAATTTACATATTTTGAAAACTTAAGTATTCTAAATGAAGCTAAGATATCTAATATGTAACAAGGATTTACAAAGACAGGGTATTACAACATAAGCATGTATGTGTTTATGGCGTGTGGTTGTGTTGCAATATAAACAATATACTGCAACAACATGGGTGTTTAAAATGTCAGGATATTGCAGCTTACACGGAAACGCTTATGATTTTCTTTCTAAATATATATGACCCATGTAAATAAATAGACACAATCTTGATAAATATCTAAATATACACAGCATGTTAAAATACTGGACATTAGCGACTTAACCTAAAATATCAAGTATCACAGTCATATTACTTTCTCCACCATTGTTTAACTAAATATAGCTACAAACGTTTATCCTTGTTTCTCTTTCATGTATATCGGGATAAACGTTTGTAAAAAGTGTTTCAACATATATTTTCTTGTAGGTACAATGGGAATGGGGTCATACAGTAAGCTTAAGCAATAGGTACTGAAATCTTTCAGGAGTTGGTTGCTATGTGATTGGCTTTGAAATTCCGTTCTATTTGCATTACCAGGAGGAAAAAAAGAAACACAAATAACGACGTACCATTCCAGTATATGGTTTCGAAAATTCAAACCATTATAAAGGAATACCTCGGAAATGATTAATTCTCCTCCCCCAAAGAAAAAGAGAGAACAAAAACAGAAGCGTGTTTGACATAAATTGTGTACTATTTCTACATTTTTGTGCAGTAAGATTTTGTCTACCTATTATGGTTTATCAGATATACAAATGTCATTCAGAATAAAAAGGACTTCAAAGGCCATTCCCAGAAAGCTCAATGTATACATTTCATTTTGAAAATAGCTTAAATATATGATAGCTTTAACTAGGATTATTGAAGCAATGTTTGGGAAAATCAAAATTTTCGAAACATTTTTTATGTAATGGTAGCCTGAGTGCAAAATTGATTGCAAACGTTCGCGTTACATCCATGAAAGATGAATAACTTAAGTACCAAGTTCGATATTAAACTAAGTTTACGTTTTCGAGTTATGTTGTGTACACAAAGACAGATAGACAGACACAGACTTTTTTCTACGTGTATGTTTAAGATTTGGGGGCCTCAAAACATATATTTCCAGTGAAATGTTTGTATCAAAGTTTTGGGTAAAATGCATGAACATATATGCATGCTATGTACATGGCAGAGAAAGTAAAAACTTATATTTGTTGTGCGATATCGTACAGAAGCAGTTTACTTCACCGCCTTCAGTTTCGTATAACGTAAAGAAATAGTTTAGTTTACAGCCTTAACTTTGGCATAGCGTACAGAAACAGTTTACTTACCAGCCTTAACTCCCCTATAAAGTAATGCAACAGTTTACCTTACAGCCTTAACTTTCGTATAACGTAAAGAAATACTTTACTTTGCAGCCTTAACTTTCGTATAACGTAAAGAAATACGTTACTTTGCAGTCTAAGTTTCGTATAACGTAAAGAAATACTTTACTTTGCAGTCTAAGTTTCGTATAACGTAAAGAAATACTTTACTTTGCAGCCTTAACTTTCGTATAACGTAAAGAAATACGTTACTTTGCAGTCTAAGTTTCGTATAACGTAAAGAAATACTTTACTTTGCAGTCTAAGTTTCGTATAACGTAAAGAAATACTTTACTTTGCAGCCTTAACTTTCGTATAACGTAAAGAAATACGTTACTTTGCAGTCTAAGTTTCGTATAACGTAAAGAAATACTTTACTTTGCAGTCTAACTTTCGTATAACGTAAAGAAATACTTTACTTTGCAGTCCAACTTTCGTATAACGTAAAGAAATACTTTACTTTGCAGTCTAACTTTCGTATAACGTAAAGAAATACTTTACTTTGCAGTCTAACTTTCGTATCACGCAAAGAAATACTTTACTTTGCAGCCTTAACTTTCGTATAACGTAAAGAAATACGTTACTTTGCAGTCTAAGTTTCGTATAACGTAAAGAAATACTTTACTTTGCAGTCTAAGTTTCGTATAACGTAAAGAAATACTTTACTTTGCAGCCTTAACTTTCGTATAACGTAAAGAAATACGTTACTTTGCAGTCTAAGTTTCGTATAACGTAAAGAAATACTTTACTTTGCAGTCTAAGTTTCGTATGACGTAAAGAAATACTTTACTTTGCAGTCCAACTTTCGTATAACGTAAAGAAATACTTTACTTTGCAGTCTAAGTTTCGTATAACGTAAAGAAATACTTTACTTTGCAGTCCAACTTTCGTATAACGTAAAGAAATACTTTACTTTGCAGTCTAACTTTCGTATAACGTAAAGAAATACTTTACTTTGCAGTCTAACTTTCGTATAACGTAAAGAAATACTTTACTTTGCAGTCTAACTTTCGTATAACGTAAAGAAATACTTTACTTTGCAGCCTTAACTTTCGTATAACGTAAAGAAATACGTTACTTTGCAGTCTAAGTTTCGTATAACGTAAAGAAATACTTTACTTTGCAGTCTAAGTTTCGTATAACGTAAAGAAATACTTTACTTTGCAGCCTTAACTTTCGTATAACGTAAAGAAATACGTTACTTTGCAGTCTAAGTTTCGTATAACGTAAAGAAATACTTTACTTTGCAGTCTAAGTTTCGTATAACGTAAAGAAATACTTTACTTTGCAGCCTTAACTTTCGTATAACGTAAAGAAATACTTTACTTTGCAGTCTAAGTTTCGTATAACGTAAAGAAATACTTTACTTTGCAGTCTAAGTTTCGTATAACGTAAAGAAATACTTTACTTTGCAGTCTAAGTTTCGTATAACGTAAAGAAATACTTTACTTTGCAGTCTAAGTTTCGTATAACGTAAAGAAATACTTTACTTTGCAGTCTAAGTTTCGTATAACGTAAAGAAATACGTTACTTTGCAGTCTAAGTTTCGTATAACGTAAAGAAATACTTTACTTTGCAGTCTAAGTTTCGTATAACGTAAAGAAATACTTTACTTTGCAGTCTAACTTTCGTATAATGTAAAGAAATGCTTTACTTTGCAGCCTTAACTTTCGTATAACGTAAAGAAATACTTTACTTTGCAGCCTTAACTTTCGTATAACGTAAAGAAATACTTTACTTTGCAGCCTTAACTTTCGTATAACGTAAAGAAATACTTTACTTTGCAGCCTTAACTTTCGTATAACGTAAAGAAATACTTTACTTTGCAGCCTTAACTTTGGTATAACGTAAAGAAATACTTTACTTTGCAGCCTTAACTTTCGTATAACGTAAAGAAATACTTTACTTTGCAGCCTTAACTTTCGTATAACGTAAAGAAATACTTTACTTTGCAGTCTAAGTTTCGTATAACGTAAAGAAATACTTTACTTTGCAGTCTAACTTTCGTATAACGTAAAGAAATACTTTACTTTGCAGCCTTAACTTTCGTATAACGTAAAGAAATACTTTACTTTGCAGCCTTAACTTTCGTATAACGTAAAGAAATACTTTACTTTGCAGTCTAACTTTCGTATAACGTAAAGAAATACTTTACTTTGCAGCCTTAACTTTCGTATAACGTAAAGAAATACTTTACTTTGCAGCCTTAAGTTTCGTATAACGTAATGAAATACTTTACTTTGCAGCCTTAAGTTTCGTATAACGTAAAGAAATACTTTACTTTGCAGCCTTAACTTTCGTATAACGTAAAGAAATACGTTACTTTGCAGTCTAAGTTTCGTATAACGTAAAGAAATACTTTACTTCGCAGCCTTAACTTTCGTATAACGTAAAGAAATACTTTACTTTGCAGTCTTAACTTTCGTATAACGTAAAGAAATACTTTACTTTGCAGTCTAAGTTTCGTATAACGTAAAGAAATACTTTACTTCGCAGCCTTAACTTTCGTATAACGTAAAGAAATACTTTACTTTGCAGTCTTAACTTTCGTATAACGTAAAGAAATACTTTACTTTGCAGTCTAAGTTTCGTATAACGTAAAGAAATACTTTACTTTGTAGTCTTAACTTTGGTATAACGTAAAGCAACAGTTTACTTTACAGCCTTAACTTTCGCAAAAAGTAATGCAACAGTTTTACCGGGTTTTGCAAGTAGAGTTGTTATGTGTAATGAATGTATTAAGTAAGTCACGGTATTTTAAGTGATTCACACTGGCTACTTAAACGCTCTTAATAAGCAACCAACTTACCCAAGGAGAAGAAGTTTATTCATGCACATTACACTAGCCAGCTTGCATAATCATAAGAGACCAATCTGCTGTGGGTATTTCCACTTTAAATGTTTGCTGTGTCATAATCTGCATTTCCTTTCATAAAGTTTAAACTTGCTGCCAAGTATTTCACTTTCTCCTCTCTTGACTCCCAGATCTAACGGATGAAACAATACCGCAATGCATGGAGAATGGCTTTCAAGAACATTTGCCACACTTATCCAATTACCTGGGAATGGATAATCAGAAAATGATGTAAATGATCCGATGGTGAAACACGTTCTGTGAAAGACCTTTGATTGCACCTGTAAGTGGAATACACTCATCTCGGAAGTAGACTGTTTCATCGCTGCCTTTGACTGAAGCAACAAGTTGTCTTGCTAGAACTCCCAGTTATTGTGGGTGCAGAATCCGAAGAAATGCACATCTACTCTCTGAATTTTCCTGAGATTGCTAATATAGAATATAAAAATCTGATGTCTTACTTTCACATGACTTTCTCTACTCCTGTACTAGCCATTCTTATACACTCTTATTCCTCTATCTTCTTCATGTTAGTTGAGATAAACATTTACAGAAATTATATTATTGCTGATTTTATTGTAGGTGCAAGGGGAATATGAGAATACAGTAAGCCTTTGATAGATAGCCAAACGTTTTAAAGCTTTGAAATTCTGTTATATTTGCACGGCCAAGGGATAAAAAAGTGAATAAAGACCTTCCATTTGATGAAAGTTTAAGTATTGCAAAACTCACACAAACAACAAGGAATACCACCGAAATGGTTTAGTCCATAAAAATGAATTTGGAAATAACTTCTGTGTTTCAACGAGATCTACATTTTTGCATAGTAATATTTGGTCTATTTCTTACGGTTTACCAGGTATGCAAAAGTCATCAAGAGTAAACTGGACTACATGAGCTATAGCCAGAAAATTTAAAGTACAGATATCATTTTCCATAAAAATATCTTAAACATATGACATCTTAATCAAAATTGTTAGAGTCATATTTTAGAAAATCAAAATTTTCAACAAATGTTCGAGGTAAAGGGTAGTTCAGCGTAGAGGAATTTTTTGTAATAGTCTTAGTGTCGCATATTTGAAAGGCATTAAACTTAAACACCAAATTTGGTTTCTGACTGACTTTTCGTTTTTGTTATGCTGTTCACAGACACACAGACACACACACACACACACACACACACACACACACACACACACACACACACACACACACACACACACACACACACACACACACACATACATCATGGACCTTTTTTCTAAAAATGCCCTTTTTGTATCTAGGGGGCCTCAAAACAGACATTTACGGTGAAATCTCGACATTGAAATTTTGGGTCGAATACAATACTTCCCCTACGTAACAAAGAAAGTAATAAAAAGTCCATATAGTATATTACTTCCATTTACAGCAAACATCATATACCTGTATTCGGGTCGTGACATTATTTTAGTTGCTATAACAACTTTCAAGGTTATATTTGTAACAAAAACGACAAAATGGCGATTTGGAGCATTTTCCCTATCGGTAACGGCACTAACTTGCATACAATGTTTTTTTTTTTTTTTTTTTTTTTTTTGATCACTCTCTTGTTCACATAATATTTCCAAACTCTGGGGGATATAGGGAACAATCAAGAGAAATTCGTGCCCCCAGCCAGGAATCGAACACAGGGTCCCTCGCAGAGCTCTACTGACTCAGCTCTATGTTTAGCAGAATTTTGCCGCTTGGAGTATATGAGTTATACAAAAATCATTCAAAATGAGGAGAGCTTCACGATCTATTTGCAGAAAATTCAATATACACATCTTATGTGTCATGCAAATATCTCAAACATATATTTTAATCATAATCGTTAAAGCTATTAGTGAAAAACAAAATATAGTGAAATACACACCCTACAAATGATAGGTAGTTTTAGACTTGGGGAAGGATTTTTTTGAAAATCCTCGTGTCGCATCTTTGGGAGATGCTAAATTCAAATACCAAGTTTGGTATTTGAACCAAGTTTTCCTTTTTAGTTGTGCTGGGAACAGACACACACACGGATATTTTTTTCTGATGATATTTTGGTTTTAGGGGCCCTCAAAACGGATATTTCCAGTGAAATCTGGGTGTTGGATTTTTTGGGGGGTTAGTCAACTGCATACAGCGATCAATATTTCCTCCCTCCTGAAAAGGGCTACATTCTAGTTGCCTGCATAATTGGTTTAGCAGTTGAAATGTAGCAGCCAGATTGCGTAAAAGGAGAGATTTTATGTTACAGCTCGACATTTCGGCCGATATATTTGGAGTAAATGTAGAGTCTATATTAATGTAATTCTTTGTCAAGTAATCCATAAATCTCCGCAACTTGCCATTGTTTGTCATGATTTCCATAAAGTCTCTTCCAAAACAATCCTCTACATCATCTTCGTCTAGCACAGGTAGCCCAAATATGTGCATCAACGACTGACACATTTCACTTTCGCTATGTTACTCCTTCTGTAAACCTTCATATTGAATTCTACACCACCATGATTACAACCTTCTCCCGCATTGGTCATACTGAGTTAGCACTAACGTGGATAGCTTGTTTTGAACCCATAAATATAGTAAGAGGATTGTGTCCCGGCTTATGAATTTGACAAGCATCGCTAAGAAGAGCAAAACGTTATTATCAAAGTGCTTACTATTGAGTAAACAAAACACTATTGGGATGTAAAGCCATTCACTACGGCATGAGTTAGATCATTCGCTTCTCACCAAAGCAGCCCGGGTTCAATCCCAGGTAACCGCATGTGGGATTCGTGGTCGACGAAGTGGCGCTGGGGCAGGTTTCCTCCGGGTTCTCCGGTTTCCCCCGTCATTTCATTCCATCATTGCTCCATCTTCATTCCATGTATCATCAGTGTCACCACCTGCGGTGCTGTATGTAGTAAAACCGGGCGTTAAACACTACAAAAAAAAAAAAAAAAAAAAAAAAAAAAAACTACGGCATGAAAGGTAAAAGTATTCCCATTGCATTTAAACGTTTTATCTGCCAACTATGTCTCACTTTGGCTTAACACTTTTAAGTTTCCATGTATGGAAACGATAAATATATTTTAATTTTTATTGTTAACCAACATAAACTGTTTGCCATCATGTGTCTTTATAACCAAAAAATTAAATATTCATTTACGTATTTTATACTTTTGGGCCTTTGGTGGTAAACACTTTGTTCCTAAGTGAAAGGAAAGCGTCACGTGTCTACTTTGATTAGCTGATTGTTATCTTTATTTTTAATTTCTTTGTGGATTAATCTCCTTAGTCGTTAGCAAATGTCTACGGAGTTGCGAATTATTTGAGGGCTTAAAATGGAGTCTTCATCTTTAAGCTGTGTTCCACATTCGACTTAATAACAGTCGATCCATTAGAATGTTTTGATGTAGCATTTATAAGACATTTTTATGTAGGGCAATTCCATCGTTTCATATTTTCATTCATATCTAAACAAAGCTTAAACCCATCTAGTAGATGCATCTTCTTTACTTTCTCACTTAACAGTACTTCTAGTTCACAGAGCGACATGGTCGGTTGAGAATGATATCGGTTATGAGAAACAGAAAGCCACCAACACTTGTTACTAACGTCTAGTAATCGATTAATATGCTGCCAATCAATGTGACACGAATACATGCAGGTATCGATTTCTAAATTACCAACACAAGGCTCGCGCTTTTGTACGCAAATTGACTATGCCCTATTACGACAAAAGTTGACCATGTACGCAATCGAGTTATGCCCTGTAAGGACAACACTTGACCGTGTACGCACTTGGACCACAGGGAGAATATAAACCCTCGATCCATTTTGTTTCTATTAAAGGTTATATGAAAGTTGCTATTCGTTGAAAAACATAGCCGTGGTTTTAGAGCATGTGAGGGGATTACCTCGCAGGCAGGTTCAGGCGGGCTTTGTAAGAAAGTTTCATAAAACCGCTCCCATTACGGCTAATATCAGACTACTGACACGGGCAGTGTGCAGGTTTAGAAACGTTCCGGAAGGCCCAGTATGCTGGCTCAAACTGTGCAACAGGTAGAGAATGCACTTATCAGAAGTCCAAAAGCATCAACCGGAAAGTTAAGTCGGGAGTTTGGTGCATCACAATGGGCAGTGTAGAAATTCTCCACTACAGCTAGAAAAATTGGTCATAACACCTCCAAATCCGTCATAAGCTGGAAAGGGAGGACTACGTTGGCCGCGAAGTAATGTGTTGTGACCTGTAGTAGGTAATCGAGGAAGATAGTTTGCTACAAAATGTGCTTTTCAACGACGAAGCCACCTTCCACACATGTGACAGGTTAACCAACACAACTACAGAGAATCGCTTAATGAGATCTTCGGGTGGGAAAGAAACACCCCAGAAGTCAATGTCTGGTTGGGAATGAGCAGGTCTAAGATTTATGGACCATTCTTCTTCACAGAACCAACAGTCACAGGCATTTCGTATCTGGACATGCTGCAGTTGTTCCTTCAAACATAATTGCGGCAGGATGACATCTTGGAAATGATCATTTTCCAACAGGATGAAGCACTCCCTCATTTCGTCTGGTTATTTGTGAATACCTACAAAACACACTTCCACGTAGGTGGATTGTGACATCTCTTGACCTTTTTGCATGGGGGTACATCAAATCAGGCAAGCAATATGACAAATATTTCCTATCTGCATTATGTGGAGTTTTATTATTGACTGTATATAAATATGGCTTGACACATTGATATACAGGTGAAATGGTTGGTTTGAAGTCTCTAATGCGACACCATTAATGAAATTAAAACTGTTTGTAACGTAAGTGCAATAATTGATTATGGCTTTCGCAAGTGCTGCTCACCAGGGAATGTAAATACAAATTTGTTAGCCAGTGCAATCGAAGTATCTCAAGTCGTTACACCTACGCGTGGGTCTTTATGTAATAATGGAAAACAGACTACCTAATTCATATTTCTATATCTCCGACCAGGAAAAATACTTTAGCGAACCCGTTATTTAATTCTTTACTTAAATTCAGTCTCCTCACCTTCTGGGATGTCCAGAATGAGAAAAACGGTGTGGAGTACGCGAAGCAATGAGAAAAGCTGCAAAACCTGGAATGATGAGCTCATTAATGCTGAACGATTCTGTATGTAACTTATTTTAAACGGAATTGGCGAAGTTACATAGAACAACCCTAAAACCGACCTTGAAAAGGAAAATTACTTGACTGAGACATTAACTGAAAAGTGACTGCTAAGACACAAGCACTTGCAACATCACTATATCGGCTTTTACAGCCGCTTTTGGGCCTTCGCCTCCTTCAATTTTTTGCCTCCATTCTTCTCTCCACCTCCACATTCGAACTTCAGTATCTGTAGGACATCTATTCTTATAACATCCTCCCATCGATTTTTTGGTCTGCCTTGAGGTCTTGTGTGTAGAATTTTAAATTTAAAATTGTATTAATATAATATACAAGTGCATTTAGTACAATAATTGTCAGTAAAATGTGTATGCAGACACCGAAAACATCAGTAAAACCAAATTAAATGTAATTGGAAAACATTCAGGCAATTTTCTCAAGAACCACATTTATTTTCGTCAAACACGAAACCCACGGAAGAGTAATATTGATTAGCAAAACAAATAGCTAGTTTAGAGTATCTAATGTGAATAAAACATTAAATAATGCAAAGGAATTTTAAATATATGTTAATTATTGATAACAAATTGCAATTACAATGAGATTTTCTTTTATTCTATAATTCATGTTGACGCTGCAGCGCTGCCATGTGGGAGATGATGTGAACTAACAAGCCATAAGAGAAACAGTAGAAGCAACTTCAAGTACAGTCGGTCCATCACTAATACGAACCCTGGAAGGTGACATGAAACAGAGGAATGAATTGACATACGTCGCAGCATTTCCGGATTCTTGTTAGGAGTATATCATGTTCTTTCACGCAAGGCAGGGCCAGTCAGCTTCCGATTCCGTTGTTCGAGCGGCCTTGGATGATCGTCCTGTTTGTTGGTGTAACGGTATAAGAAGGTCAGCCGGCCTATTGATTCATGAGCCTCAGACGAGCGCAGCATGAATTCCTACTTACAATGGAAAGGTTAACGAAGATGATGGTTATATAACTCAGGGTACATCTTCCTTGTAAAGGACGAATCTTCCTCGAGGCGCCGCGACATTTTCCGTAAGTCAAGAGTTTTAGGGTAACCTTATGTCGTGATGAAGGTGTGACATTGGTGTAAATGCCTGAGTGTCACTGAACACTTAGGTACCTACATATAATCACCAGTTTTATCCAGCTAAACTTCCTGTACTGTTTTAACGAATTTTACAAATTACTTTAATGGAATATTCCATGTTTTAAACCTTATAAGCTGCTTTGGGCGAACTTTCACCAAGCGAAGTTTGTTTTCGCTATGGCAATTTCACAAGATCAAATAGAACTTCACCTTAGTATGATCCCATGTTTTCAGTCCATACAGTGTGGTTGTGTAGGACATTTCATTGATATTGACTGTGTTACTTTCTCCGTTATGTACACATTCCAACCAAAAATTCGATACCAAAATGTCAGTGAAAATATCTACATGTTTGGAGGCCCCATTAATAAAAATAATTTCTAGAAAAAGGCCCACTCTCGCGCGCGGGTGTTTGTATCTCTGTTTTGTAACAGCATAACCAAAACTCGAAAAGTTGGGTAAATACCAAACTTGGTACTAAGTACCTTCCGAAGATGCCACACAAAAGTTATCAATAAAATTACAACATTCCAACTATTCTTACTTACATGGAGGACCTTTCTACACTTTTTATTTTCAAAAAATCTGATGTGCTGCACTCACATGACTTTCTCTACTCTTGTACTAACCATTCTTACAAACTCTTATTCCTATATCTTCTTCGTGTCAGTTAAGATAAACATTTGTATAACTTATCTTATTGCTTATTTCCTTGTACGTACAAGGGGAATATTAGAATACAGTAGGCTCTGTGCGACAGTCAAATGTTTTAAAGCTTTGGGATTCTGTTGCCTTTGCCCACTTAACAGATAAAAAAATGAACAACGATGATCCTTTTCACGAAAGTTCTAAGTTTTCCGAAACTCACACACATAACAAGGAATATCTCCGAAATGGTTCATCCTAAAAGAAAATTTATTTAGACATAAATTGTGTATTTTAGCAAGATCTACATTTTTTTTGTATAATATGATTTGGTCTATATCTAACGGTTTACCAGTTATGCAAAAGTCGCCCAGAGTAAATACGACTACAGGGGCTGTATCCAGAAAATTCAAGATATACATTTCATTTGTCATACAAATATCTCAAACATATGACATTTTAATCAAAATTGTTAGAGCCATTTTCAAGAAAATCAAAATTTTCGAAACATTTTCCATGTAAAGGGTAGTTTAGGGAGGGGCTGTTTTCTTCAAAATCTTCGTGTCGCATCCTTGAAAGACATTAAACTTAAATCCCAACTTTGGTTTTTAACCGACTTTTCGTTTTTGAGTTATGCTGTCCACAGACTAACAGACTGATACAGAGACAGACACACAGACACACAGGCACACATACGGACCTTTTTCTAAAAATGCTATTTTTTTGGATTCAGGGGGTCTCAAAACATATATTTCCGGTGAAATCTCGACATCAAATTTTTGGGTGGAATACAATACTTCCCCTACTTACCAGTAGAGAAAGTAAAAATTGCTTTAACGGTTTTGATAAAATGGCATATATTAAAGAGATTTGCAAGAAAAATAAAGTGTACGTTATCTTGAATTCTCTGGGAATAGTCTGCGAAGTACTCTCATTTGGAAGGAAGTTTTGCATAAGTAGTAAGCATTAAGTCATAGCCGAAAGAAATGTAGGTCTCTTTAAAATACAGAACCATTTTGTGCTATCACCCATTTTCGAGATTTCCGTTATTAATGATTCAAATTGTTCAATACCTATTCTTTTAAGCTCTTGTCGATTTTCAGTTGTTTCTCGTGATGTCATGGAAGGAGTTTTATAAGTGCTGTAAGAGTATTATTTCCGGAAATGTTTATCTCGATTGAAATAAAGTAGATAGGAAAATAAATTTTGTTGAGGATAACTTGTATACCCACTAATAAGCGATAGTGAGTAGAGAAAGTCGTATGAATTAACTCATGAAGGTTATTTTCCCACCTGCTAACCTGCAATGTGATTTTAGCTGGCTTGTGGTTTTAGCATTATAATGCATTTTATGCTCAACCATGGCATAATGTAGTGCTTACATGCTACTGTAATGGATCTCTATATCCAAATCTATGACACTGCTATGCGCCAATCAAAGGTACACCAGCTCATAATGACACTGTTAATCGACCAATCAAAGGTGTGCCTATTCATCACGACACTGCTAGCCGCCAATCAAAGATCCGCGTGTAGCGATCAATACTTCGGCGTCTGCGCACATTCCCACGCAGCTGAAAGCGTATGCGAAATAAAATTACTCTGTTAATTTAATAATTAGTGTTAATGTTGTAAATAAAATTGTAGTAACCTCAATTTGTCTTCTCGTTTTTGAAAGTCTACTCTTTTAAAGGTTATAGCATATATGTATTCTCTCTGCATCATTGTGTCAAGATCAACATAAAAGTTGAAGGCGTTACAATCGACTGTTGCATGTACAATCGAATCGTGTAACAAATAGTTCAAAATTCGGACACCAGTGAGAACAAGAAGCAACGTAGAATATTAAAATATTTTATAAATGTTTTAAACTTAGACACATGGTCGAGCACAAATAGTGGTATGAAACTTGAATATAATGGTGTCATTTAAGATGCTCGTATGAATATTATGAACTAACTCGCTAGTCCTCGTTTCATTAAATATACTCGCATTTTAAGTGATACCATTATGCTCTCTATTTGTATAATTTACTATTACTAAAGCACCCTGGTGATCTGCTAGAACCATTTCTAGCACTAAGATCAAAGGTTATGTATAGGATAACAATGGATCGTAGAAATGTTATTAATAATGTAATAACATCTTATAACTAGAGCATAACCACTTGGTTAACTCCAAGTTGGTTTCACCGCAATGACTACCCACAATTTAGTTCAGCTGAAGTGGGTGAAAATTCAACCAGAGTAGCGTTAGCCTTAATGGGAGTAAGGGAAGTGCCCTGCAAGAGTAAAATGGGGCTAATGCACCATGAAGGGATGGTACGCAACACCCTCCAGCTTTTTCTGGACGTAATGATATCTCAATAAGCATATACGAGTTTTCAGACACTTACGTTTTCCGCTTGAGAATTTAAATAGCCTGAGAGGTGAAATCAAGCTTCAAGGATAAACAAGTGGTTTTCAGTGTTTGTGAAATCCTTGTCCACATAATTAATCAACTGCAGTATTACAGATTACGTTTGCCACAATGGTTTTCCTCATAGCATCCTTTGCTGCTCCTTGGTATATCATTACTGAGTATTTGGTTTTTCGGAAAGCTCGACAGAATGACTTTTATGAGGAGAGAAAGGTTGCAAACTCAAGGATATGCTTTCAAATCCAAGGAAAGGTACCCACCTACTGTCATTAATTCAAACCAGTATTTTAATTTGTAATTTCAACGAATTTACCTACTATTTCAAACCATATAGGGTGCAGACGTAGAATTAAAGATTATTACCAAATTGGCATTCTGCTGAAAGAGTATCTCGAAAGTCTCTAGACAGAGCCTTTTCATGCAAATGAATCCATTTGTGAATGTGTTATTTATGCAGACATTATGAGGACCACTTGCCAAAAATGTGATAGCTTAGCACGTATAGGTCTAAAGAAAGGAAAAACAAGAAGTAAGCGCTTTATCTAGAGCTTAATGGGAAACAACTTTGGTGTATTAAAACCGACAGGCATACAAATTGTCCAAGTCTCAGGGATCCAATTCCTATAACAAAGTAGAAATAAAAGGTTTGTGGCACATATGTGCTAAGCATAATAATTTTCTATCTATAGCTGTAAGAATTTTAACCAATGAAAAGGCGAGAAATAGCATCACAGTTTAGCGCAGCGCTGGGGAACTCGCGGAATAACCTAATTAATCAACGATCCTAATTTTTGCCTCCGCTACTACGTATAGTAAGTATTCCCCTAGTTTATTTGTCCCAAAATTTCGATGTCTATATTTCACCGGAAATATATGTTTTGAGTTTCCTTTAATCCAAAAAAGCATATTTAGAAAAAGGTCCGCGTGCACGCGTGTGTGTGTGTCTGTGTATGTCTTGAACAGCACAACTGGAAAACGAAAACTCGGTTAAAAAGCAAAGTTGGTATTTAAGTTAGGTTAAGTTTCAAGGATACGACATAAATATATTGAAGAAAATTCCTACAACCCAAACTATCCTTTACATGGAACATTTTTCGAAAATATTGATTTTCTGAAAAATAGCTCCAACGATTTTTATTAAAGTGCCATACGTTTAAGTTACTTTTATGGCAAATGAAATGTATAGTTTAAATTTTCTGACTATAGTGTATGTAGTTCTGTTGCTCTTGACCTTTGAATAACTGGCAAACCGTAAGAAATAGAGCAAATCTTACTATAGAAAAATGTAGATCTCGTTGAAGCACAGAAGTTATGTCCAAATGCACTTTTTGTGAACTAAACCATTTCGGAGATGTTCCTTGTTATTTGTGTACATTTTGAAATACTTTAGCTTTTCTCAGGTAGAAGGTCGTTATTTACTTTCTTATCTCTCGGCCGTACCAAAAGAACGAAATTTCGAAGCCTTCATATAGCGACCAGCTTTAAAAGATTTGAAGTCTCATAACCCAACACTATGGGTTATTTTTACTGTCTAGTCCGTATCAACTGCTAGATAATATGTGCATGTACAAACAACGAAATTAAAAGGGATACATTCTAATTAAATATGTCAACAACATTAAAAGTTGGGTTGAATCTGTTTTAATGAGTGTTACATTACAAGAGTTCTAAATTGATGGAAGAGCCTTGGCAAGTGTTTGTGTCTGAAGAGAATCATGTGGTGACCTCATAAGCTTCATTGTCTTTTGGTATTCCTCTGGTGAGTTCCGAGCATCCCTATACAGAGAACAAGAGTAATCTGCAAGCAGTGCTTCATTCTAATGGTTCTGATATTTCTGTTCCATTTTTACTTTCTCTACTACTAAGTGTGTGTGTGTGTGTGTGTGTGTGTGTGTGTGTGTGTGTGTGTGTGTGTGTGTGTGTGTGTGTGTGTGTGTGTGTCGATCTGTCAGCCTGGTTGTTGGTATTTAAGTTTAAGTTTAATGTCTTTAAAGGATGCCACACGAAGATTTTGAAGAAAATTGCTCCACCCTAAACTACTCTTTACATGGAAAATTTTTCGAAAGTTTTTATTTTCTTGAAAATGACTCTAACGATTTTGATTAAAATTCCATATGTTTGAGATATTTTGATGACAAATGAAACATATATCTTGAATTTTCTGGCTATAGCGTATGTAGTCCTTTTTACTCTGGATGACTTTTGAATAAGTCGTAAACCGTAAGAGATATACAAAATCTTACTACACACAAATGTAGATCTCGCTAAAACACACAATTTATGTCCAAATTTTTTTTTTTTTTTTTTGTAGAGAGATCCATTTCGGAGATATTCCTTGTTATTTGTATAAGTTCTGGAGAACTTATAATTCTGTCAAACGGAACATCGCTATTCAATTTTGATACGTTAGACGTGTAAAGAGAACGGAATTTGAAAGCTTTAAAATATTTGACTATAGTTCAAAGCTTACTGTATTCCCATATTCCCGTTGCACGTACAAGAAAACGAGCAAAAATATAATTTCTGCAAATGTTTGTCTCAACTAATACGAAGAAGATAGAAGAATTAGAGTTTGTAATAATGGTTAGTACAAGAGTAGAGAAAGTCATGTGAGTGCAACACATCAGACTTTTTGTTTCTTGTCAGCATATTTGATTGGGTTGAGGAGGGCTTACATGTTTGCATAAGTGTCCTTCAAGTAAACTGCATGACCAACAGGAATGGAAAGAAGATGGTTGCCATTGTAAAGTAGTACAGCTTTCAAACTTAGCTTGAAGGAATCTATGAACAGCTTCCACTCCATAGGAAGTGGTAAAGTATCTGAATGAAGAATAGGTCGAATTCCAGATGGAAGATTCTAGTATTGAATTGTTCTTTTTTCCATTGACAATCCTGCCTTTATAGGTGGAGTGAATCAGAAATAGCAATCATCTATGTGATTTGTAGGCTCTCACCGAACCATAGGTACAGCAAAATTCAGCGATACTTTTATTTTTTATTTTTCAACTATTCTCGTAGTAAAACAGAACAAGAGTTGCAAGAGAAAGGTGTGGAGGCCATGACTTATACTGGTCCCCTACCTTCATACCAAAATAATGCCAATAGACAGTCTTCACAAGAGGTATCAGATTTCATCTCCGTGAGAAAAATGCTACTTCACAACAAAGGGACACCGAATTTACACATTTTCATGGCATTTTAATAAAGCTTACACTCAAAGCACCAGAAATTCTCTACTAATTACAACAGAAATAACATTAATCTTACACTCACAGCAACAATATTAAACGTTGTAACCTACAAACAGCTGAACAACATAGTTTTGTCAGTTGACAGGTGTGCCTATTTCAGAAATAAACTCTTCTCCATACAAAAAAACGTAGGCTCTAACAAGCTGACTTGTTACTTTATCGCTAAAACAAGAGCTAATCAGTCATTTTTATGATTATTTAGGAATTCAGCAGGTGGAAATTCATAAGAATCAGCTAATTTTGAGCCCGAAACATTTTCATTGTTGTTTCAGTGTTATTAATACAAGAGATGCCGAGCAGATGATGAAGAACAAGAAAGATGAATTAATCTTAAATGACCTGAGATGTTCATTTTATATTACCACAACATACGATGCACAAAATGTGCAAAGGTTTCTTTGGTATTAAGAGTTGTCGGTGAGTGTACAGCGCCGATAAATGTTGTATGTCGATGTACATTCAAGTCTGATCACAGCATCCACTTTCACCTGCCGAGGTGCGGTTGTCTGCACGACCACTCCTGGTTTGCCTTCTCGGCACCTGTTTGGGGCTCTTCATACTTCCAGAGCCATCTACCGGCACCTTTCTGTAGTTTGAGTAACTTAAGGAATTTTCCATAATTTTTCGTTAGTTAAATAAATCAATTTAGAGTGAATATGTTGGGTTTAAGGGCCCATCGAGAGCTAGGTCATAACACACATTCTCTTTACAGATTATAAAGAAGCCTTTTGGGAGACATTAGAGAGGAAAGGAATACCGAAACATCTAATAAATGTAATTAGAAGCCTATATGCTGAAACGAAAATTATGATAAATAAACTAGAGCCATTACTGAGTTTTGAAAGGGCTAGACAAAGTTTTTCAACGTCAACCACTCTTTTTAATTTGTATATAGAGACATGATAAGATCATGGAAACAAGAAACGACAGGTGGAGTTAATTTAGGGATAAGAATAATAAAAACAATGGTTTTCGCAGGTGATCAAATTCTGATAGTCAAAAACTTTAATGAACTTAGAAATGCCATATAAGCTATATCAAATAGCCGATACATACAACTCAGAAATACCTATAGATAAAACATAAATTATGGCATTTAAAGGCATTCATCCAGTTCGGTCCAAAACAGTCTTAGAAAATAAAACTACCTGAGTAAGTGTCAAAATTTAGCTTCCTCGATGTAAAATAACATGAATTAGAAATAGATATTAATAAAAAATTAAATAAATATAGTTACATAACAGTACAATAAAAAGAATAAAGCCAGAAAAGATACGGTAATAAAACTTTGGCGAGCCCAAATATAACATATGGCTCAGAAACATGGGCAATGACAGCACAACACAAAAGAAGCATTCAAACGGCAGAAATGAAACTTCTCAGACCCATAACTGGCTATACAAAATTAGATGGAAAACAAAACAACGAAATACGACAGCTATTAAAAAGAAAATGATTAAATAAAATAATAACAGAATGCAGAACAAACTGGAAACAGCCCTTAAACAGAATGAAAGAATATATATAATCCCTAGGACGTCTCCTCTATGCAGAGGTTACTCTTATTCGTCCGGCCGCTGCGTCCTCCAGCCGCAGCTAAGGTCACGCAGGAGTGTAGGTTGGGGGTGGCGGGGTCAGCATGCCGACTCCCCCTACCGTAAGGCGACTACTTGACCTTTCAGGAACGCTACCTTGAAAGAAAATAAGTTTCCAAAACTTGCATATACTTACCAACCACAAGGACGAAGAGATCAACACTTTGGAGTCGAAACAGGCTAGGTAGCCTAAACCGTGTTGCAGAAAAAGAAGATTAAATATTCTCTTCCACTAAAAATTATATTTTTACATCCTATACTCATTTTATAACTACAATCCCTTCTGTGATTTTAATAGATGAGTCGATTTGTTCGCTCGGATGGAGGATTCTATTCAACTGTTATGCGTTCTTTGATAATTTTAAAATAACTTTAACCTTGTTTAACTGGAAAACCCTGAGTATGATTGTAATTCCCTCGCTAACCTCCTCCAAAGATTTATTTTATTGCCTTTTGGGGATAAAGTCCTGTTACAAGACAGTGTATTTTTGAGACTAATAAATCTGTTGTAAAATGTTAATAAAAGATGCCATCGAAGTGCATTTATTGTTTACTCTTATTCTCTTTTATTTCTTGTTTTCCCTTCAACTGTGTCTGCGTTTTCCGTACCATCAAAAGTAGTTTCGAAATATTTATTTTCCTAACAGTTTAATATCCTTGTAAATGAATTGTCATTTTTCCTAAAAATTCAATTCCATTCAACAATATTTTTTTACAAAATGGAGGAAAAAAAGAAAGAAAGAAACAACATTCTGTTTTGGAATGAGAGTTCCAGACTGTTGTTTGCTTGAACTTCCATTCAGCGATGTTGCACTTTATTGGTAATGAGCAGGACCCGGGATTTCATGCCCTAAAAAGCTAAGATATATGCATGTAAATATGCTCTAAAACATGAAAATATCAATAAATATGCACTGAAAATAAACTTTATGTAAATATGTCCTGTAAAACCTGAAAATATGTCAATAAATATGCATTTAAAATAGTTATGCTTTATGTCTATTATGTTCTTGACTATAAACAGAGGGAGATGAAATTGAAGTTAAACTTTACTGTTGAGAAGTAGGCGCTTTTGATTTGGTGCCCATAAGAAGCGAAGAACTGCAATTCACAATAGCCCTGTAGTGAAGGTTTTTCAAGCCTGTTATCCCTGAAGATGGGTTTATACATCTTGAGAAACTCCTCTCCACATCACAGAATGATACTATTGATGCTAGGACATACTAACTGGTATGCACTAGTATCCTGTTAAGTTAACTGTACTGTTTTCATTAACAATGCCTCCAATTTTACATATCTGTTCATATCCCGGATATTTCTATATTACAATCTTCACTTTGTTCTTTAGTATTTGCCCTGCACTACCGGAAACAGAATTTCAGTTGGATGTTGCTTCTTGAAATACTTTGAGTGCTTCATTTAAGGCTAGAACTACTACTTCTAAGGAGCTAGCTCGGGAATTCCCCGACGTGTTTACAAGTAGCTCAGTTCGGAGTTGTAACATTTCTAACCTTACATGGAAATAAAGACGGTTTATGACACTAAACACTAAAATGATAGAAATATCATGCGTTTATCTGAAAAGTCAAAACATGCATTTATTTGCAACATCTAGTCGAGTTTTATAACCTTATAAACTGATAATTCGTGCGCATATCTTACCAGGTTTGTAATTATAAATAATTACTTTTCGGGTGATCAGCCGCGTCAAATTTATAAAATTCGAGCTTTCGACCATTTGATTCCCCATGGCCTTCATCAGGAACGAATGCCAGGGTAAAAATCATGCAGTTACTCCAAGTTACTCCATTCGTTTGTCGGGCATTGCCATCATAACATCGTCAATTGGAAACAGTTCATCATGGCAGTTTCAGCGCTGAAGCTGGACCCAAGCGACATGCTGGTTAGCTTTGACGTCGAATCGCTCTTCACCAGAGGACCCTTGGAGGACTCGTTACGTCTTATAGCTGAGATATTCCCATAGGGCATCACACAGTTATTCAGACACACACTTTCAGCAAAAACCACCATTTCTATGAACAGTCTGAAGGTGTAGCTATGGGCTCGCCGCTCTCACCGCCATTGCAAACTTTTTCATGGAGAACATTGAACATACGGCACTGGATACTTCTACGTACAAACCTAAAGTATTTTTTCGATATGTCGATGACACCTTTGTCATTTGGTCCCATGGCGAAGAAAAACTTGCTGACTTCTTCAGTCACCTCAACAGTCTACACACTAACATTAACTTCACCATGGAGATAGAAAATAATGGTTCACTCCCCTTTCTGGATGTGTTGGTGTACAAAAAGTCCGACGGTAGCTTAGGTCACAAGGTGTACAGGAAACCCACTCATACCAACCGGTACTTGGATGCGACGAGCTTCCATCACCCCATACAAAAGAAAACAGTCATCTCCAGCTTATTTCACCCAGCTTTTGAAATAACGGATGTGGAACATTTAAATCAAGAAATAGAATTTTTGCAAAACACCCTAAAACAGAATGGTTACGCAGACCACCATATCAAGGAGGCCCATAGAAGAATTATACACAATAGATACAAGCCGCCACCTCCTAACACAAAGAGTGACAATATTAAGGCCTTCATACCCTTTTATGGTGCTACAACGAACTAGATTTCACACATCCTCTCCAGGCACAGTATTGAAACATTCTTTACAGCCCCCAAGAAAATTTGGCAATATGTATGACCAGTTAAATATCCGCAGGACTTAAGGTTCTGGGAGTCTACAGTATACCATGTGAATGTGGAAAGGTATACGTCGGTCAAACCGGACGGACCATTAAGGAGAGACGTGAGGAGACTAAACAAGCATCAGACTCCTGCAACCTGAAAAATCACTCCTGGAACAACATAGTATTGCTAATGCACACAGAATAAAGTTTGATGTCACTAAAGTTCTTGACCGCTCCGACAAATACTTTGATCGACTTGTCAAGGAATCCATAGAAATCAAATTACATCCATCAGATTTTAACAGACTATGGACGCAAACTAAGCATGGCTTGGGCACCAGCCAAAAAACATATCGTCATAGACAATTCAAGCAGATCAGAACAGCTGACTGGCATTACAGAAAAACTCTATCCAAGGAGGCCCACCCCACCTTAAGCAAGCAGCCAATCACTGGGCTCTCCACACTCATTGGCCAACCTCCACACACCTGGCTCCGCCCACCTTGTTTGAATTTATATACTAGCACGATTTTTACCCAGGCATTTGTACCTGATGCTCACCTTGTGTGTGTATACCACCTTGTGTGGCCCACTGCAGCCGGCCCCACCGTGTGTTAAAACAGTTGCAGAAGTTCACGGCGCAAGAGAGGCCAGTGGCATTGCCGCCTCTCAGCGGGACGTGAGGTGAGAGGCAATTGAACCAGCGTGTGTACTTCGTGATAATAGACAATAACAATATAGACAGAGTACCTTTTTTTCTAGAAATGCTTTCATTTGTACACAGGGGGCCTCAAAACATATATTTCCAGTGAAATCTGGGCATCAAAAGTTTGGGTCGAATACAATACTTTGCGTACTTGGTACTATACGTAATAGATAAATTGAAAACGAAATTGGCCAGCAGACTGAATGAAATGCTTGGTAACGAATAAACGGAAAGAGAGTCAATAGTAACAGGGTTTAGTGCGTACAAAATTATTCACAATTTTAGAAAAATTGTTGATAAGCGAAGATGAATTGGAAAGCGGAAAATACCGGAGAAAAGAGGGGTTGCGATTTCCAGTGAAAATTGATAGCTACGCTGATTCTTGTTTTAATGATTCGCTATTATATTTCTATAGACAGAGAATATTTTCCCCACTCACCGGAATAAATTAATTGCCCATAAATAACAACTTGAACTATGAGCATGTCTATTAGTCTTTTTATTATATACCTAGGAAATGATATTGGAAAACTTTACAAAAATAGTAAGTAGATAGGAACAAGTACTAATTATTTATCACACCCGATTTGAATCCCCATTAAATTCACTCAGAATAGAAATATAGCTTAGTGCACATTGTAGAATTTATTGGCAGTTGTCAGAATTTGAAACGCTTCACCAACTCCTTGCTTCCTTAAAAAAAAAAAAATTGAAACTCTTTACATTCAATTTATTTTTCTAATTATGACAACTTTTAGAGGATTGGTGATTACTAGGGTCCGGAATTTCATGCATTTAGATATGTTTTTCCTTTGTTATAATTACAATCCTGTTATATAAGACTTAAAACTTACGCGGCGAATATTACTGATAATTGCTTCTCGGTGATCAGCCGCGTCAAATTTATAAAATTTGAGCTTTCGACCATTTGATTCTCCATGGTCTTCATCAGGAACAAATATCAGGGTAAAACTCATGCTGGTATATACCAGGTGGCCCACTGCAGCCGGCCCCACCGTAAGTAGATATTCCTTCGTGCGTTAAAACAGTTGCAGAAGCTCACGGCGCAAGAGAGGCCAGTGGCGTTGCCGCCTCTCAGGGAGACGTGAGGTGAGAGGCAATTGAACCAGCGTGTGTACTTCGTGATAATATTCTGCTTACAGGATCTTTATTTTAAAGGGAATAAACTCACTCCTGTATATGCTGCTATTGTCTAGCATTTGAATTAGAGATTGTAAAGAGCAAGCATGAGGGCATGTAATGTTTCATTGCCATTTCTTCGTTCCTTATTAATGTTATTGTTATATTTGTTTATTACGTATTATTAGTTATTGTTATTATTGATATTGTTAGTTTATTAGTGTTATTATTATTATTTATTAATTATTAATTATTATTATTATTATTATTATTGTTATTATTATTATTATTATTATTATTATTATTATTATTATTATTATTATTATTATTATTATTATTATTATTATTATTATTATTATTATTATTATTATTATTATTATTATTATTATTATTATTATTATTATTATTATTATTATTATTATTATTATTATTATTATTATTATTATTATTATTATTATTATTATTATTATTATTATTATTATTATTATTATTATTATTATTATTATTATATTATTCGTTATTTACTTGGATTGCATGCTGCCTGTCCTTTTCAAGATGCATAGTAGGATCTAGGATGAGACTGCTTGCTTTTCCTCTCAATGCCTATCATATCGCTTTTCTTATTAACCCATGTACCAAACAACGAACCTAAGCGTGGAAAATTTATATATTTCTTTGTAACACAAATATCTGAAACATATGGAATTTTAATCAAAATCGTATGAGCCATTTTTGAGAAAATAAAAGTATCCAAATATTTTTCATGTAAAAACTAGTTTGAGATCTGGGGATTTTGTTGCAAATCTTCATTTCATATGCTTGGAAGATACTTATCTTAAATACCACGTTTGATATCTCAGAGAGAAAGAGAGACAGAGTGAGACAGACAGATAGATAGACAGACAGACAGGCAGGCAGACAGGCAGGCAGACAGACAGACAAACAGACAGACAGACAGGCAGACAGACAGACAGACAGACAGACCGAACGACAGGCAGTCAGACAGACAGACAGACAGACACACAGACAGGCAGGCAGACACAACAAATGCTTTCTGTTATTATTGAGGTATTTTGATGAAATCCCGATATCGATTTTTTTTAGTGGAGTACAATGTTCATCTACTGAAAGCAATAGAGAAAGTAAATATTTGTGTCGTTTATCTCGTTATTGTTAAAACAACAAAGAGGTTCTCCTGGCATTAGAAAAGGTAAAATACGATTGAAAACTGTCCGTATGCGTAAAATTTCGTCTTCTGTTGCGTGCTATCATATACTTGATACTTATAATTCCAAGTTTTGTTAGGAAGAGGTTCTGGTATGACCGTATATATCCGTAAACACATGCACTTTCACCATTAACATTTTATTCATTGTCTTAACAGTTCATGGGTTATTTGACGTAAGATAACTAGTAAAACGTTAACCTCATAAAAATTTAATCATCAAATTTATGGATTAAACCTCGGGCCTTGAACAGGTGTCATTAAATTTTACTGTTATTACACCTACAGGTCTCACTGCCCATCCTTTAAACATGCAAGAGCTAGTTATTTCGGAGCTACTTTTTAGTTTCTCTACTACGTATAGGAACTAGAGGAAATAATGCATTCCACTCACAAATTCTCTATTGAGATTTCACCGAAAATATGTTTTGGGACCGTCTAAGTCTAAAAATTGGCAATTTTAGAAAAATATGCGTGTGTGTTTGTGTGTGTTTGTGTGTGTTTGTGTGTGTGTGTGTGTGTGTGTGTGTGTGTGTGTGTGTGTGTGTGTGTCCGCGTGTCTGTGTGTGTCTTCGTCCATCTATGAATAACAACTGAAAATGAAAAAGCTGATTAAATACCAAAGTTGGTATTTATGTTCAGTATCTTCCGAGGATGTGATAAGAAGAATTTAAAGAAAATCCTCTTATCCTCGACTATTATTTAGATGGAACATTTTTCAAAAACTTTTATTTCCTCAAAAATAACTCAAAGATTATGACTAAACTATCATATATTCAAGATACTTTTATAACAAATAAAATGCATATCTTGAAATTTGTGAGAGTCTTCTCGGAGGACCTCTGCAGTCTGGGTGAGTTTTGCATATCTGTTAAACTGTAAGACATAGACAAAATCATATCACACGGAAAATGTATATCTCGTTAAAACACAACTTTAAATTCGACTCATTTTTTGTGGAGCAAACCATTTCGGAGATATTGCTTGTTATTCGTCTGAGTTCTGCAATAGATGCACTTTAACAAATGGGAGATCGTTATTAATTTTTTTCCCTTGGCATTACCGAGGGAATGGAATTTATATCACAATTTCTATCACCAACTTTAAATATATGACTATGGTTTAAAACGATAAAAGAATATAACAACTTCATCCAGTAACCCTTCAACTTCACATTTTCATCTCAGTCTTTGACCTTTGGATGAGTGCAAAGTCGCTGTCGTTCTACATAAGTACTTCTATAGAGTTTTAAATATAAGAACTGTATCTTCGAGGAAGTGGACCCAGACCGTAGCCTTTGTGATTAGCACTCAGGAGATAGCGGGTTCAAGTCTTGTGAGCAAGCTGATCCATTTGGGGTTTATTCACCTTTTCCTTCAGTTATCAGGCAAATATAGAATTGGAAATTTCACTACCGCCACATACCTGCAAGCTTATAGGTTAATTCGTGCAAGAAGGTGACTGCTTAATAAGGGTCTTCTGTCCGGTATGATACGGGTTACTTACTCCGAAAACTTAAATACACGATTCCACGAGTCCACGCTGATTAAGTAAACCATTATATGCTAGAGCGTTTCGGTAAACTGATTTTCCGGATACCCGGACATTAAAGAAACAAGGACCGCCTCCGTGGTGCAGTGATAGCGCGTCTGCCTCTGGCACGGAGGATCCGGATTCGATCGGTGGTGCCGGTGTGGGGATTTTTACCCCGCTGGGAGGTCTGGCACAGAGTGCACTCAGCCTCTTTAGGTCCCTGATGGGCCAATTGAGGACCTACTTTAATAAAGAAATAGCGACCACAGGTTGCGAAGGCCACATAACTGGCCGGGAGGACTCAGGGCGCTGACCACGTCCCACCCTCCAGTACTGCACCCCACTCATGACGTCTGTAGTGGGGAGAGGTGGGGGATGCAGTGGCCGGATGTTAAGCCTTGGCCCGTCACGACTGTTGCGCTAGGGGTAGAACTACTGGATCGGTCTATGGCGTACGGTGCCTGCGCAACTTTGAATTTAGTCACAGTCGTGGGCTTTTATTTAACCGACGTTACGGATAATCGGCTTTCAAATAATCGATGCTCTTCTGTATGGTTAAACATATACAGCCTGGCTATGCAAACAATAATTGTGGTGTAGACATGCAGTACTAAAATGCACATTTTGAGATTGTGAACGTCTATACTACACCATATATACGTCAACATTAAATCCTCATGTAAGGGTCTCCGATTGTGAAAGATGTTTGTGGCGTATAAGATGTAAACAAAACTCACTCTTTGGACAGTAGTAGTCACTATCACTAGGTGTGTCTACGTGAGCCTACTGAGTGGTACGGTAATACCAACCTATTCAGTATAGTACAGCTCCTACCAAAAGTTCAAGGACACCTGCATATTTCACCGAAATGCACTGTCCCTAAACTATTTTCTCCAGCGCCCTTATGTTTCGTCAAAAAGTCATGTTATTAAAGGGTACATTTTAACAAAATAATTATGTAGATGTCGTTATCTTTTGAGGAGTTATGATTTTCTTTAAGGTTTAGAAAATCCGAAAAAAGCTCATTTTAAAATTTTTGGAGACGTGACCATGATACTATATGGGATGTCAATTTAATTTTTCTCTGAAGGGAAAGGCATATATATGAGGAATATTTATAAATATTACATTGCTATCATATGCTGTTTATCAACAATTCTTTTGTAGTGTTTAACGCCCACTTTTACTACTTACGGCATCGCAGGCGGTGACACTGGTGATACTGGAATGAAGATGAAGCAACGGTGGAATGAGATGACAGGGGAAAACCGGAGAACCCGGAGGAAATCCGCACCAGCGCCGCTTCGTCCACCACGAATCCCACATGCGGTTGCCTGGGATCGAACCCGGGCCGCTTTGGTGAGAAGCAAATGGTCTAACCACTCGGCTACGGCGTGGCCATTATCAACAATTGACATGATGGTTATAAGTTTAAAACAAATTCTACAAAAGAGTTGAAATTAGCACTATTTGGCAATGGATTCAATACTATGATGAATGAGCCAGAAAAGTTGGAGCCGTTTCTGTTTATAGTGCATCATGTATACTGCAAATCACACTAGTGAATGCTGCTATGTTGATTTGGTTTTGATGCATTATGAGAAAAGATTGTCAAGCAAAATGGGTGTAAAACCTAAATAAGGTATTAAATAGCAAATGATTGGTGTGCGTAAGAGTGGCAAGTTATACAGATATATTGCAATTCAGCTGGGGATAAATAAAACGTTTATCAGTTATGCAGTCGTTCAGATACCATTAAAATACCACAAGACATTTCTATGCCAAATTAAATGTATATTTTGAGCTTTCTGGGAATGTCCTCAGAAGTCCTCTTCATTCTGAATGAGGTTTGGATAACTGGTAACCATAAGAGAGACAAAATCTTCCTGAAAAATGTAGATCTCAAAACAGACACTTTATTTCAAATACAACATCTTTCTGAAAAAAAAAAAATAGATCTCGTTACAACACAATTTATTTCAAATTCACTTTGCTCGTGGAATGAACTGTTCCCTAGTAATTCCTTGTTATTTGTTTGAATTTTCCAACACCTATATTTTTCTCAAATTTGAATACGTTATTCCGTTTACTTTATTGTTTATTTTTCATCTCTTAGCCATGCAACGACAATGGAATGTCGGAGTCGTGACACAGTGACCGGCTCTTGATAAATTTGACTATCCCTTAAAGCCTACGGTATTCTCTTATTCCCATTGTACCTACAAGAAAATTAGATAACTTCTGCAAATATTTATCTCAATTAACATGAAGTATATAAATGAATAAGCTTTAATAAGAGAGGTTTGTTAAAGAATGGGTATAGAAAGTCACGTACAGTCTGTGAAGGCCTTTTTGATGCTGAATGCCTATTGTTTATTTTCATTAAAAATATCTTAAATATATCGCGTTTTAATAAATATCGTTAGAGGTATTTTTGAGAAAATTATAACTTTCGAACAATTTTGCATATAAAGGGTAGTTTTAAGGTGGAGGAATGTTCTCCAAAATCTTCGTGTCTTGTCCTTGAAAGATATTAAACTGAAATAGCAACTTTGGTTTTTAACCGACTTTACGTTTTTGAGTTACACTTTTTAGACACACACGCGCACGCACACACACACACACACACACACATACACACATACAGGAAGCTTTTTCTAAAAATGCCTTCTTTTAATTCAGAGGACCTCGAAATATATACTTCCGGTGAAACTTTGACATCGAAATTTTTGGTCGCATACAATACTTCCTCTACTTATTATACGTAGTACGGAATTTAAGTGTTTCCTTGATTAACGTGAAGAAAACGAGAATATATTGTAGAAGAGTTGTAGATAACTGGTACAAATGCTACCATCTGAGTTTTTGTGTGTTTGGTTTTAAAACTGCCATCTGCAGTGTATCTTCTTGCGTATGCGTCAAGCAGGTGACAATAAGGAATCTATAATGTATTAAGTAAAGCTCTATTTATATTAAAACTGTCTAAAACTTGTATACTACAGTTCCGAGCCAGCGATGTACAAGTTAAATGGACACACCCGTTGTTCTTGGTAACTCCTCCAAAATGGGCCACAACTTGTAAGATTGTATCTCGGTAAAGACTTTTACTTACTTTAATAATTCAGCCTTATAAAATATGGGATTTATTAGTTGCTAATGATAGTCTAGAAAAGAGGGCAGGAACCCACCCACGCAATGCACGCGCTAGCCATTGCGTGTGGTGTGGAGTGAAAGTGCGTGACCCACAACGATGCAGCTGCTCAAACAGAAGCGGACCCTTCTAACCGCTGAAGAAGGCACGAATAACAAACGTCGACCTTCGTTTTCTCCCGGTCAAGTTCAAAGCCAATGACAATCATATTCCTAATCAATATCAACCCAAATACTTTTCCTTAATTGGAGGGTAATAAACACCATGGTGCGTGTTTGAAAGCTTTGCATCCAATTGTACCTACAGGAATGGTGCAGTAGGACTAAACAAGGTTCAAGGTTATGTTGTGGCATTCGTCGCAATTTGATCTAATTAGTATGTGTGAAGTGTAAGGTTCCAACATCAGTTAAGATAGCTTGTTTGGGATTCTATCACTTGGTTCAACCCCATTTTTACCTCCTCAACTGCTCGCTTTGCTCCTTACAGAGGAGGCTTTCTTTTGGTTTTTAATTTTTAAAACTTTGTTATTGTTCCGTTTGTGTGACTTCCTTGCACTTTTGCAAACACATCGGGGGCTTTTCAATTTAGAAACAAATGATTTGTTGATCTATGGGTTGTTGCTGTTGCCGTTTACTGATTTTAATTAGGAAACACAGTCACATTCACTCCCACGTTCATACTTCCAAACTCTGTAGAGGTCAGAAAATGATTCCATTTAAAGAAAACTGCCTTGCTCCAGCCGGGAATTTAAACCAGGACCTATGGGTTGAGTAGCCAGAACACTGATTTCTCGGCTATAAAGGCAGCCAGAGAAAGTATTGTTTTTTACTCAAAATTTGGGTATCGAGATTTCACTGAAAATACGCGTTTTGAACTAACAAAATCAAATCAAAAGGCTGTTTTAAAAAAATTTAAACGCACGCACGCACGCGCGTATGTGTCTAACGTAATATCTCAAAAACGAAAATTTGGAAGAATAGTAAACCTGGCATTTACATAAACCCAACGCCATCTTATACAATTTCACCCACCCCAAGACACCTTTTACCGGGACACAAATTCGTTATACTTCTTCTCATAAACGCAGGGTTATATTTTAATTTATATATATTATAAATGTTGACATGAATAAAATATATATACTCAATATATTGCAAGTACTCTAAAAAGTCCTCATACCGTTTACATTTCTATAACTAAAAAACTACAAGAGAAAAAAACCTTACTTTGGGAGAAACATGTAAACATTTGTATCAAATATTCTTTTTGTGGTGTTAGGCATTTTTAAAATGTTCTATATATTGTGACCATTTACCCAAATGTAAGTGCCTCAACTGATAGAATGTGCTTGAAATTCTACGATTCTTTTTATTTCGTTTCCTTCACAAGAGCAAACAAGGTGCTTCCGAATGTATTGGGTGGCGCTCAGGAACGAGAATTTTAAATTGATTAGCACTAAATCATATTTGAAGCTGGTATGACTGTTATGCCTCTAATTTAATCCTCAAACATTGCCATTTCACTTGCCATGACGTAGTGGTCAGGAGAGCATCGTGCCTTCCCAGTAAAGGCTTACTATAGAAATAATGATTTTTATGAAGCTGCACAACGAGAATTTCGGTGTTCATTTTCAAGTTGGGCGTTCCTTCAGCCCACGCTGTGAAGACGGGTTGAAAAATTCAAATCGACACGTTCTGCCTTGAGCAAGAGCACTCAAGACCAAGAAGAGCTGATCTAACGCCAGACACCATTGAAACAGCCAATATCGTTGATCAGCGAAGCCCACAGCGTTCTGCATGGTGATACACTGTATCATTAAATTTATCTCGCCGCCTTTTGGGTAGAATACTGTTGTCGAATGTCAAATTACATCTGTGCAAGGTTTAAATTGTCCAAAAAATACAAGCCGGTACTGCCATGAGACGATTATTGTTTGCTGAACAGTGAAGATGATGAAACGTTCCTAAACAGTGTGTGAATGTCCGACGAAGCACATTTTCACTTAAGTGGTTATGTGAATAAACAAAACTTTCATTACTGGGCTACAGAAATTCCCCGCTTCCTACACCAACGAGCATTGCGCAGTGAAAAAGTGACTGTGTGGTGTGGTGTTCGAGGACGTTATCTTCATGAAATGATTGCCATTACTAAATAATAATAAATATAAATAGTAATTAGCAAAGTTTTAGCTTCCAGATGACCGTATTTACATTTACATAAAACTAACTTTAGGTTACATTACAAGCCTTATTAAAATTGCCCGTCCCCGCGCGTCACCCTGTATAATGTACGAGTAAGCAAGCACCTAGTGCATCATTCTAAAACATTTCTGGACATAAATATATTAGTGTAACGTAGTCATAATATATATTAGTGCTGTAAGCCTGTATGTAAAATTGTGATGGATAGAGGGAGTTGTATGAGTATCGCGTGTCTAGCAATACTCTTTGTCAATAGATTTGCAAAGTTTCAGAATTCGTGAGAAGCTTTCTCGCAGAACAATTCGCCTGTTTCAAGTGCGTGAATAGTTTATGTGACAGGTGTGCAGACTTTAGACTGGCATTTATCATAACTATTCATGAAGCTGTTATGGAACTAGGAAATACTCAACTAAAGTACTCAACATTTTGCTCTAGAACCATGCAACTGGTCGGACCAGTTCAATAATAAGCCGTTAATGAACTCCAATATTTATTTAGCTTTGTTTGTCCAGTATGTAAACACATTAAACCTTTCTAAAATCTAAATGCTGTACCTTTAGAGATTGTAGTTTTTCATAGTCTGTTTTTTCTCTTTCTCTCGTCGCGTTGGTTCTATAAACGGGATATGCTGTTAAAATTGCAATGTTATATGCATCAATTCAGAAAGGCTAATTTTCACATCATCCATTAAAGTATGTTGTAACTTTAGCATGTTTAGTGATGAAATACTAAAATAATTTTAAAAATAAGGAATAATCGCCTCAAATAGATTTCTGTGCTCTCTCTGACTTAATGGAGCTTAGTACTAAAGAAAAATTTACCGTTTTCTTCATTAATTTCTCTATTTTTCACTGTCATGGATATTCTTGTATGCTAGAACATCATGTTCTGAAATTAGCGGGTAACTTCATCCACCTAGTGAAATTATAATTTATGTACTGTTGTTTAAATAGTATTATTAACGTAATTGATAAAAGCAGTGCTATTATAATTAAGGAGGCGAGAGAAAAAATAATTCTACATCTGGCAAGTACTATACTCTTGATAGTGAAAACGCACGTTGGATCTATTAAATAGTAATTTTAAAGCAAAGTGGTGGAGTTTTAATTTTATTTCACTTCCGAAATACATATATGTTGTTCTCCCAAATACGGTAGGCAAAAGGCCTTCTGAACCGCAAAAAGAACATACATGTAATACAGAAAAGGAGAGCGAGAAAGAGAAAGGGAGTGACAGTGCGAGTGACATTGAGGGCAACATTACTCAAAAACGAAAAGTTACAAGATTGTATTTAAGTGCTGCATGTGTGAAGAATAAAAAACGAAGATGATGAAATTTTTCTCATTCCAACATTTTACATGGATACATTTTCATTATTTTTTCAATTGCTTGAGAATGGGCCTTTACAATGTTTACTACTCACAAAATGTTTTTGAGATATAGTGATGGATAATAAACATATATGTCTCCAACATTTTATGAAGTCCCATTCATAAAAGTGAATTTTGTATCTCTGGAAAGCCACAAGACATTTGCACCCCGAAAAAAGGAAACTCTAGCCCACATTGCAATCTATAATTTGTGTATAGTAAGTTTATATGTAGAATGTCCAGTGTCATATGTTGATGTATTCTCATATTGAAGGTCGTCATCTACTGAAACATTTTGAAGAATTGTGTCGTACTTGTTTTCTTTTCCTTGACCCATACTAGCCTGATCCTATTTCCAACATCATAAGCTGAAGGCTGTTGTTTTTGTATGTAGTATGTCTTAATTTAAAATTGTTTCTTGGAAAGTATTTATCGGGAATAACGTAACTGGATGTGAGATCCATTATAATTTATATGCAAGTGCATATACAATATAACCTCGTTAAGACGAACCCGTGTTTAACACGAAAAAATATTCCCTCGGCAGGGATACATTAGTTTTTATGAGAAGTTTTATCGGTGGACATGAATTTCGATTAAAGCGAATTACAAACTTCTTGTCAGTCTCTAGAATAATTAAATATTATTGTAACACAAACTTCCGATGTTACAGTATTTTAAGCGTTAATTTTTTCCAAAATGATTGCAAGAAATGTGATCACAAAGCTAACTACCCATAGTTGAATAGTCCCTAACGAATTGTAGGTCGGCAGCTGCGATTATCACCTCAATAATCAGTAAATAAATTCAGTACAGTGCATTAACATTTACAAACGTATTCGAAGCCAGATGTTCCTTTAGTTGTAGCCAAATCGAGTTAAAATACTGAGTAAAATTCTTTAAGCTGTAGTATGCGAAACATGGGAAAGAGGAAAGAGAAAAGTCTAAATATACAGGTCAAGCTTAAGATTCTAGATGAAGTGGACAGAGGTACAAAGAAAACAGCAATTACAAAGCAGTTTGGAATTCCCAGTCTACTTTGTCAAAGATAATTAAGAATCGAGAAAAATCAGTAATGCTGCTGCATCAGGTTCCGGAAAAAATGTAAACGACTTCGTAGCGCCAAGTATGAAGACATCGAGATGTTACAGCTAGAATGGTTCAGTCACATCATACCTTTAACTGGCCCTACGATTCAGTCAAAAACATTAGAGATTGCCAAAAATATACTTATCGAAGACTTCAGTTGTTCTGCTGCTGGCTGTATTGGCTCCGAAAGAGACAATCAATTTCATCTGTACAAATTTGTGGCGAAGCAAATAAAGTTGACAAACAAAGTGCGAACAGCTGGTTGGATGAATTCAACCGAGCGAGTGCCTCGTGTGATGTGTTCAATATGGACAAAACTATTTTCCAAGAAAATAGTGTAATTTGTAAGTACTTGTACTTTTAGCCACTTTATAGTGTTGTAAGTCTACATTATTGTGAAGTGTTTGATACCGTGATGCATCACGCATTACTGTACTACTGTTCATCTATGTATGTATATTAAATTTTTTTTTTTCACTTAACATGATTTTTTAACACGAACTCTTGATTTTTTGGTTCCTTTGAATTCGAATCAACGTGGTTATATGTATGCACATATAGTATACTAGATGAACCTTGAACTTCGTAGAACCTAAAATTGATTTGATTGCAAATCTTCATAAGTGATTATCAATCCTAATCAACGTTCCAACTTCAATTAATTGAGATCGATAATATTAGACGCAACGAGTCCGGTTTACGTGTTGTTTGGTCATTAAATGAAACTCGTTTGTAATGCAAATGAATTTAATGTGTTTTATTTACATGAAAGATAAATACAAGTAACATTCAATGCAGCTGTCAAGCCATAGGTTCGCCATAAACCCCATATATTGAAATAATATTTTAGCTCGTCCTTTCCTTGGCATTGTAATGAACACCGTAAAATGACACAGAATTGTTTTCACAGTCACTAAAATTTGTTGAACTTAGCTTGAGAACTTTACAATATTGAAATTCTCGAACGTATTTCCACAAGTTTCGCTAAAACATATTTTGTGATCATGTCTATGCCTGTCCCAATTCCTTGAGCCTCACTAAAACAAAATTTAATGACCTTTTTTGCTTATTTCTAAGCCTGAAAAGTTAATTTACCTTAATAGAATGGCAGATCAAAATGAGTGTTCGAAAAATGTAAATTCGATTTAACCAAACCTGTTCCCAAAATCTACCACCTTTTTTACGAAAAAAACGATTGTAAATGTAATAGATGCAGCTGTTAAACGCCATATATTAAAAATAATCATAGGTGGCAATTCTCATACAAAATTACCAATTTCGACTTTTTCGATTTTTCGGCTGTTCCTTTGGGGTTTTCCTAATGTTCTTTTTTTCTAAACCATCAAACCATCCTAGTATTGAGGCAAGTAAAACAAAAAACAAATGATTCAAATCGGTCGAGCCATTTACGAGCTTTTGCGAGACTACGACACGGCAATTGTTTTTACACACGTGTGTATATATATATATATATAGGATATAGATATCTGTGTGCATGTGTGTGTTTGTGTGTGTGTGTGTGTGTGTGTGTGTGTGTGTTTGTGTGAGTGCGCGCGTATGTATAATGTATAGAATATCGCAAAGAACGTAGAAATCCAAAAATATATAGACGAACAAATAGGGAGTCATTTTCTGTCATTTTCGAAATGACGTGTGGCCGTACACATGTATGGATGTGGGTTTGGGACGGCTGGCTAACGTTACGGCTACAGGAGGGTTTGACAATAACTCCTGCATTTCTAAGTACTTCTGGTTGCTCCTAGGGATCATGCATGCTAACCAACACGTCCTTGTGGTAATTGCTGCGGGATTTTCTCTTGGAGAGAGACAGAGAGAGAGAGAGAGAGAGAGAGAGAGAGAGAGAGATTACGAAGCATTCAGCTTTATGACAAATATTAGTAAGGTAGAGAAAGTTAGTTACGAAATATCTCCACTTTCATATTATGGTGGTTAAGGTGTAAACTTTCAAGACGTGGAGCTATAAAACATAAGTTGAAGGTCACAACGAGACACGCCTGACAGCACCGTAAGAAACAAGAAACATCTTTCGGGGACATCAAATAAACTATTACTGAAAAACGGTAATGTTACACTATCTTCATAATGTGAAAGTGGAGGAAGCGGTCAGCTATGAGGTTAATCAGACCTTCTCTCCCTTATCTTCTGTTCATTTATGTCTAACATGCTAAGTGTGACTAACTTTCTCGAAAATTACTTTGCTTTTGAAAAATACGTGATAATCATAGCAGTAAATATCAGGTGGGTCTGTTTTATGGCGGAAATACAACGATAACCTTGCTAAAATCTACAATTACTTTCTCTAATGCTTACTTATAGTAGATAGAGGAAGTGAAGTATTTCATCCAAAAATTTCATATTGTGATTTCATTAAAATACTTGTTCTGAGGTCCTCTGAATCCAAACGAGCAATTTCGAAACATTTTTTTTTTCAGAAAGAGAGAGAGAGGGAGAGGGAGAGAGAGAGACAGACAGAGAGAAAGAGAAAGAGAGAGACACGAAAAGTCGAATGAATACGAAGCTTCACATTTAAGTTCAGAATGTTTCTAGAACGTAACACCAAGAATTTTCGAGTAATCCTCTCCATCTCACACTACACATTACATATATTGTACAACATAAATTGATACGTTTTTGTTTTCCTAAAAAAGGTCTTTTGATTCCAATTATCATTATAATATACATTTTATTTAACATGAAAATTTCTTAAACAAATACTTTAATCAAATTTGTCAAAGCCACCTTTGAGAATAGGAAAAATTTTGAAGATTTCTGGATCTAAAAAGCACTTTGGGGTGGGGAGATTTTCTTTGAAATCTTCGTGTCACATCCTTGGAAGTTTGATATTTAATGACTATGTTTTTCAAGACAGGCAGACGTCAGGCAGACAGACAGACAGACAGACAGAGGGAGAGACATAGAGATAAATAAAAACATATTTATTTATTCGTCCACGGACCCTCCAAATGTGTATTTTCCGGTGAAATCTCGGTATTGAATTTTTATGTGCTATGTCAGTAAGTAGTAGAAATAGAAATCCATTGTTGTTACTAAACCTGGGAAGCCAGTGAATTAGATTTATTCAAGAAAATTTCATAAAGTCACTAATGTTGTTGAGTCTTAAAATAAAATCACCAAATTTCAAATGAATGTGTAATTGTTCTTATGGGGCCGTAAGTAATCAACTTTAACAAATCAGTCTTTTAGTCTATTAAGCGATTAAGCGACCTTCTGCGGCATTGAAATCTCCAGTTATTCACAATCTTTTGTATTGTACACCAAAAACCATAGAGGTAAAATACAAATAATAGAAGCTTAAGGCAGAATCATGGCTTAAAAGCGAAGTACATTGCTTTCCTAAGCACTGAGGTCATGTGAATACTTAGGAGGTAAGATAAAGATTATTGCAAATTCCAAGGAGCGTAACAAACAGTGAAATGTGGGACAGGAGAGCAGAAAGGCCACGTAGGTACTTCAGTAAATAAATTTCACTTGCAACTCATGTGTGCATTCTGTGTTTTTCCGATTGTTGCAAGTTTCATTTGGTGCTGCTCACTGCGGCTAAGACACATTTACGAAACTTTGCAAGCAACAGATGCCACTGATATCTACTACGAACTAGCTGTATAAACTATGATTTTGTTGGAGCGGTAAAGTATAAAACAAGTTGTGCACGTAATTCTGAGCAATGATTAAATATTCAACGGAAAACACACACTCTGAAAGAAAGAAGGGACGGGGGATGTTTCTTTAACATATGTAATATTGATAGTGTACAGGATTGTTTATCTTGGGGAGTGACTGTGCAGAAGGATTCATATAACTTTCATTATTCCGATAGTAATTCCAACTTTGCACTTTGCAATTCATCGGGTATAGTCTGCAGTGAGCACTGTAATATCCTAAGCTAAAGACAGAATACCACCAGACGTATGCATTGTTTGCCTAAGAGTTAAAGGATTACTTCTACAACAGCAGTAATGACCCACTTCTCGTGTTCCAATTATCACTTGTTCCACTATGCTTAACGAAAGTTAAGTATCCTTCTGGAAACTCCCTTTCATCGCTCATTTTTGCCTATAAGCAAGAAGAGCAGAACGAAGTTTCCTCACGCCACTACCGTGCATTTAATTGGAATTGCCTAATGTGTTCTGCAACTGTTTAAAGCACGAAGGGATATCTGCCTATTTGGAAGACGGAGCAGCTGGGCCACCTGGTTTAGTTTTAATAAGATACAAGCGTGAATCTTTCATAAGTTATAGCACACTATGCTAGCCCTGATATGTTGTCTGGACAAGTAACCTGAGAGAAGCCCTAACATAACACGGAAAATATTGTTTGGAAAGCTCACAATCCCAGTGAACCAGGGCAATGTTTTTAGTGTTAACGTCTTTTCAACACCTAAAGCATAATGATGGCGATAACCTCTAGGTTCAATGAGCGAGATGGTCCCACGGTATGGTGCAAAGACTCTAGAGGGCTGCTTGGTAGACTGGTCGTTCATCACACACCTAGACAGCTCGGAGAATGGGGCGGATATTGGAGCCTGGGACTATTAGGGACTTCCGTGCGTTTCTGAGGCATGTTTGCCTACAAGCTGTAGCCTTTTGCCGTTCCTTCACTTTTACCCTTCCTCAGAGGGTTGTCAGCCACAATGGATCTATATAGGTCTAAGTGTGCGAGGTGTTCCCCTACGTTGTTTCACCTCTACCTATACTTCCGGGTTTTTCCTTCACACGATCTAATGTCAGACCAGTACATGGAGTTTGAACCCGCGATTCCCGATTGGAAGCCAGAACGATCTAGCTCGGTAAGGCAAGTTGAGTTATTTATAGGCTTGCAACAGGTGTACTTTTCTGAAATGTTTAGCTAAAGGGTTGGAACCTAGTGGAGTGAGTTTGGTAAACATAATTAGTGAAAGTGAAAAGTGCTGCTAAATAGTTTTCTTTGTATGTATGCACACCACTAAGCGGATTGGTTTGTTTATCGATACGGCTTTATACACTAATGACCTCTGTGATCTTCTAACGGGTCCGGTAAAGCATCATGATTTGGAGTGAGTTTAGTTTAATTTAAATCTGCCTCTGCATTAATTTAAAAACAGCTGCATATGTAGTGTTTAAACTCTAATAAAAGGGAGAAAGAAAAAAGAAAGATAGGAGAAAAGAAAGAAAGAAAACGGAAAGTGATATTATGACGTTACCCAGGAATATTTCGTTGAAGCATTTGATACAGTCTATAGTAATGACTTCTATTTCTCCAAGTCTGTCGCTGTAAGATACAAATCTTTGTCGTGACAGCCCTTGTAAGGCTATGACTGACCAATCTGCTGTCTAGCGGTCTCATGTCCTCGTGAGCACACCAGACTTGGGTAATTATCCCAACATTATAGGAGTGCCATGCTTTCCCTGCTACCGTCTTTAAGGCTAAGATATGAGTAATTGTTGCGAGTACTTCAGTTAATGCTTGGGAGAGTATCAGGAAGGCCAACAAAGGATACTTTCGGATAGTCAAGCAAGTCTGATGACCCTTGATAGTTTCTTGGTCAGGTCAAAACTAGACTTGGAGTAGCATGATTTTCTCATCACATGGTTTGAACATAACTCACAGGCCTTGTAGGGATTAGAGATAATGAAAGGGCAGACGAGGCTCCAAGAAAGTAATTGAGATACCAATTGCTGGACGTGAATTAGCACTGGGATTGTCCGGTTGAACTGGCTGTCAGGGACTAGAAGATATTTAGTGAATGTAAGTCGTATTGGAACTTTACACTGTTTCAGACATTCTTGGAACCGTTTGACAAACTCAGGCCACGAGAGCTGTTTAAAATTATGTAAGAAGAAATACTCTTGAGTGGCGAGTCTTCTTTTAGGACAGGGCACATCGATTCATCCTGCATGAAATGTCACAGGGGGATGATACTGTTTTGAGAGGTAACTTCAAAAACTAGAAGAGGTGTCATTCCTTCCGGTTTCATTTCTTGACGAACATCAAATTGTGGGTTTGGGGCAGCGCAGTAGATACGTTTAAACTATTAAATCCATCAAGGGACACTGGGACTGAAATTTAAATTCTCTACATTTTTTTAGGTATGAAATTAATACTTTGTACACTTAAGGGTGTTTATGTTATAAACTACCACACAAAGTTCCAGGACAATCTGCTTCATAGTTTTGAGACAATTATTCAATTTACTAACAATGCGAAAATACCTCAATATTCAAACCAATCCATGCGCATAAAAATCTAAAATATCACAACAGCTTTTGTATTTTATAAACTCTAAATGCCTAAGAAACTACCATCAATCTCTGGCAGGAAGAAAAAATAATTACTTTTAAACTAATCAATTTCTTTGCTATGTTGGAAATTGAAAATAGTTTTTAAACTTTTTGTTTGTTTAATTTTTTAAAGATAAACAAATTTTCAGATTTTGAAACCAAATACTGAAGTTAAAGTCACATAAATTCAGCACTTGCTGAAAAAAGTCTAGGAGCATAGCACAGAATTTAATGCACATGGAGCAGATAGTGTACTAAAAATGCAAAGTCGAGAAAAATCAATTTTTCTGCACACATGCATCAAGATCATGAGTCAAACTACCTGTTTGACACACCTTCCCTCTTTTGTCTAGTAGTGTCTCTCCTATTCATAGCTTAACCACCTCTTTCCGCCGAATTTGGTTGTTTTTGAATCCTTCTTGGCCCATATTTTGTTCAAACACTGCCGAAAAGTTAAGCGTTTAAATTTATCGCATCTGGCATTTAAAGCTTGCGTTAGACCATTAAAAACGACGGAATATAAAACATTTCACTGCCAATGCCAACGGATGACTGAAAGTTTGGGGCATATTCATATGCATAAACCTAAATATCATCAATTTGATAATTTTTTGTCATTTTTCAGTCCAGGGGTTCCTTAAAGTCCACTCAATCCTCAACCATGCTTGACTTGATTTGTTTAACCTTCACATTACTTTTAATGCAGTTTCTCAAATTCATCACGATGCTAAATAGATACCTGTGCTATACATTGCTCTAAATAATCACCTATCCAATGTGTGGGCTTGATTCCAAGCAGAGTTTCGCAGAAGTGAACCAGAACAATGCTATCCAATTCACCACGTCACGGGTGCATCTCTAGGATTGAGAAGCAAAATATTGCTCCCAATACTCTTATGAACTCTAAAACATGAATAGCATAAGATACTCTAAATGCTGAATCACAAGCTTAAAAATTAATAATGAATATTTTAAACTTTTAAATACTGTCAAAATGCTATTTTTCATCAAATGCATACTTCAATGAGCTGTGCATTTTTCGTGCAATAAATATTTTTCTATCCCTCGTAGTTCACCGGTTGTACAGAATTATTCGATATTCAACCACAATCAAGAGGACTTAACACACTATTCGCAGAAATTGTAGATATAGCTTTTATTTTTCATGCTAAGAATTTACATTTTAATGAAAATGAAAAGTAACGAAAGTATTTATATGTACCTAATGCGGGGTTTGGGTTAGGGAATTTTTTTGAAAATCTTTGCCTTTGCTTAAACAATGCCTGACTCATATCTGACATTTGACATATATTTATTGACTTTGCATTTTTTGAGTTCCGCTGATTTGTCTCTCTCTCTCTCTCTCTCTCTCTCTCTCTCTCTCGCTCTCTCACTCGCGGCGGCGCCGTGGCCGAGCGGTTAGCGCGCTCGCCTACCACCTAGGCGGCCCGGGTTCGATCCCAGGGACCCGCATGTGGTATTCGTGGTGGACGAAGCGGCGTCAGGGCGGGTTTTCTCCGGGTACTCCGGTTTCCCCCGCCATCTCATTCCACCGGTGCTCCATCTTCATGTATCATCAGTGTCACCGCCTGCGGTGCCGTAGAAGTAAAAGCGGGCGTTAAACACTACGACAACAACTCTCTCACTCGCATATGTACAAACACACAGATGAACGTTCTTCTAAAAATGCTTCTTTATGGCTCCGTGAATCTCAAAGCGCATTTCTGGTTACATTTGAATAATATTTTAAGAGGTGACTTAAGATCCGTGGTTCAAATCCCGGCTATGACATTGAATTTTTCAGTCCTGATTCCACCTTGTAGAATCTTGTGTGTTTAAAAACACCAGCAGTAAGCTTGTTGGCATAAATAAATAATAATTAGAATATCATGTTTTTGTATCTGATGCAATGCTTTCTCTACCTACTGCAGGTAAGTGACAGGGAAAGTTAGAAAACCATCTATCTTTATTTGTATATCTAGTCATTTTGAGTAACAAAGATCATATCAACGTGATATCCTTTGTGGGCGGTGGTAGCGTTTTTACACCTATCTTTCTGTTGAAAATATTCCATTTTCTTCTTCAACGTGTTGTAGCAAGGGACAAAACGATTTGTGTCTCATGAAGAGTGCAGAAGAGCAAACTGGTTTCCACATGCAGCATGAAAGGGACGCCCTATTTAGTATGCAGCTTGCCGGTCCGAGCACTTTCCCCAGCTTCTCATCATCATCATGACCATCTGCTTGTTGCATCCAAAACAACGTGCCTTGCTTCGTTTCCTTTCACACTCCAAACTCTTCTCAATTAGTATTCTTTTTTTCACTCATGCCTACGTGTCATGCATTGGTAAGGTGTTGGAGTATTATCACCTTATAGCGTATTTTTTGTCCATTTATATTTTGCAGCACTAAACAGCACATTTGGAGTTTATTCCAAGTTCTACTTTTATATTATGGCATTTATTACATTTGACTTGTCCAAACTGGCAAGCTGAGGTGTTCGCGTCAAAAACGTATGAGTGATTTGTTCTTCATGTACTCACATTTTCTCAAATGATTGTCCATTTTCACAAATCTTTCTTGTGTGCACATTATAATAAAAGTTCAAAGATTAAGCCTTGTGGGCCATACAACCCTTGAGCATTTTATAATGGTACATACACTCAAGTTTATGCATATTGCCTTTGATATGCTTTGATAAACCGTTATTATTTCGCTAGTACCTACTTATAGTAGACAGAGGAAGTACTGAATTTTCGCAAAAAATTTCAAAATATAAATTTCACGGAAATGCACATTTTGAGGTACCTAAAACAAAGACTCCGTTCTTGAAAAAAATTCTGTGTGTGTGTGTGTGTGTGTGTGTGTGTGTGTGTGTGTGTGTGTGTGTGTGTGTGTGTGTGTGTGTGTGTGTGTGTGTACGCACGTGTGTGTATATGTGTGTTTTAACAACATAAATAAACACGAAAGTTTGTATACTTGCCAAATTCCGTATTTAATTTCACATTTCACAAAGATGTATTTCGAAGATTTTCAGGAAAATACTCCAATTAGTATTTACATGGGAACTTTTTTTGCTATGTTTTAATATTTTAAGTGACAGTAATCATTTTAATTAAAATATAATATGTTTAAGGTGATTGCACGACTAAGAATATATATATATATATATATATCCTCAATTTTCTGCAAATAGCCTCTTCGGAATAGATCTTGCATTTTTTTCTTAACAGATATGGAAAACCTACTAAAGTAAAACCTCCCTAAACCGGACACCTTATTTACCGGAATTCTCAACAAACGGAAAATAAATCTCAGAACAGAACTATGTTCTATGCTAAAATATATTCTAAACCGAAAAACCCCCTAACACAGAAACGGAATAATTTTCAGAAACAGTTTGCTTAAATAATCAGACTAAGACGGATTATTATATGCGAAATGTTGATTTTCTCGAAAATGGCTCTAACGATTTTGATTAAAATGCCATATGTTTGAAATATTTTTATGACAAATAAAATGTATATTTTGAATTTTCTGGCTATAGTGTATGTAGGCCTCTTTACTCTCGATGCCTTTTGAATAACTGGTAAATCGTAAGAGAGACCAAATCTTCTTCTTCTTCTTCTTCTTCTTCTTCTTCTTCTTCTTCTTCTTCTTCTTCTTCTTCTTCTTCTTCTTCTTCTTCCTCTTCTTCTTCTTCTTCTTCTTCTTCTTCCTCCTCCTCCTCTTCTTCTTCTTCTTCTTCTTCTTCTTCTTCTTCTTCTAGTATAGGACAGAGGAAGACAGCTTCAAGCGGTATGGCGCATATGAACGAAGAGCAAGCCTATCAGTTCGTGTGACGCCAGGTGAGAACCGTGTAATACCAGGTCGCCTGATAAACGGCGCTGTGATTACGGAACTGGAGGTTCAGTCAATTGTAGCACTATCGATGACAATAACATGGCCAGTACGAGTAAAACGGAGCAGCCAGTGTTTCTGTCTGGTTCTGTTATGAAATTAGGTAAGTCCAAAACCCCAACTACCTTATTAGATCACAACCTGAAATGCAGTCCTCGATCATAAGTTTCCCACGCATTACGTCCTAACATTGATAAATAGTTAAAGAAAAATGAAACAGAAAGTGTCAATGTCCAAGTAACTTTGTTCTGCATGCTCTCTTCTAATTTGCACATAAAATGATACGTTCTGTTCTATATACTTTCTAATATGACTGTCCTTCACATAAACTAGAATTGTTATGCTTTGTGCTAGCATAGAACCAAAATGTAATTGTTTATAAACTGTGACCAATTGTGTAATTTAAATAGTCAGCATTAATATTACAACAACCCGGACGTTAGTTGTTTACTAACACCAGATACGTTTCCTGTCTTTCGTACATTGTTGCATCCGGCATGCCTCAAACTATTTTTTCTTCCCCTGTGGCAGCGGTGACGTCACACGCTAAACGCATAGCCAAGCATAACTAGTCTGTTTTAGTGTGTACTTGTGAAAGTTTGCTTGTTTAACAACGAATTTTAACAATTACAATCTTTACGTCCACTAAATTATGCAGATCCCTGAGGGAGGCCGGCGAAAAAGAATAAAGGGCCGTTCACAATGAAACTTAGACATAAGTATAACATGACAAACTAAGCTCGTCTAATGTTATCTTAATGAATGCTACCATTGCCATATCATTACCATGAACTTATAATGTGAATGTAGAAGTTTGCAAGCAAAACGCTTTCATATTTAATGTCTACGCCCAGCATAAGAAATTAGCCAATCAGAGTGCGATTCTCTATACACCTCATCACGTGATCATTCTGTCACCTTTTATCAGATTTTTCTTCATTTGATGACTCGCTAATTGCCTTTCGGTGTAAGATTACGGGTCAAGAATCGCTGGGATATCTATAAAAATGGCAGAAAAAAAGTTGCAATGGCTGGTGTGCTTTTCTTGTGGTTTAACATCCTTTAACTGGGTGGTTATTCATTTTGATAGGAGAGGGTTGCGTAATCCGCATCGTCGCCTAAATTGTACCACATTCTTAAAAATTAGTTCCTTGATAAATGCTGTCACCTACGTCAAGCGTTATCAGTTATCTCTACACACAGGCTATTTGCTGAGATAAGAATCTTTTGAGTTGAGTTGTGCAGACGCGTAGTGAACGCAGTTCCAATATAGTTCTCCCGTTAGAAATACTTCCGAAAAGTAAGTGAAATTCTACAATACCTTTATATTTTTCAAAACTACATTAATATGCGTTACATACTGGTGCAAAAAAACATTATACTGCAAGAATTTAACAAGGAGAGCTTATCGAGGTTGCGTATTTTGTACCGGCTTCAGTTTCCCATACCGAACCGGTATAATATAGGAAATTTTCATTATGAATTTTTATACCCTAGTGACGTATGAGAGAAACATGCATAATTCAATTGCTCAATTATAAGTTAACTTCCATTTTAGTATAAATATAATAAATTAATTTTTGATTAATGCAACAAAATACACTCAATTTTAAATTTTTAAACTAAGCTAGTCAATCTTTTATACAGCTGGCCCCATGGCGCAGTTGGTAGAGCACCTGCCTGCTATGCTAGGGCTACCGGGTTCATTCCCGGCAGGGGGTAGAAATTTTTCTCCAGCCAAGATTATTCCTCCTCCTTCCCTGAGTCTGAAAGTGTGAATTTGTGTGTGTATTCAACGTATAAAAACCTAAAGACACCCCCCCCCCAAAAAAAAACCACTGTTAAACGAGTAACACCATTTGCCAATAGGCAAGGCCACCGATATGACCTCTGCAGTTAAAGGCGGGATATAAATGGAACAATTAAAAAAAAATATTTCATACAAATAATAATAATTATTATGCTAAAAGTCATAAATGCAGAAGATTATGTCCTTAAAATTATAGATTTGGTATTCTGGAATATTTCATTGTCCTCTTTTGTAACAAATTATAATCATAGGCATTTAATTTCAGTATGGCAACTAAATAGCAATACAGGGAGGTGGTCACAGGACCAACTAAGTCTTGCTGTCGCAGCATATATGAATGGCGATAATGGAATAAGTGAATTTGCTCGAATGTACAAGTCCCAGAGCGTACAATACTAAGGCACTTAAAAAAAAAAAAAAAAGATAAAAACGTAGTTACTAATGGGGATGTGAGATCTTTGGAAGAACCACAGTGTGGAGGAGTAAGGAAATCTCTAAACAGAATTTCTGTAATAATTGCATAGGACAATATGCTGTTTGTGAAAAAAAAATGCGTGGTACAATTTAGGAACTCAGCGGTAGTGTTTACGAAACCAGTTGCATAATTTGTACCCTTTGCACACATTTAGAAAACTGAGCCTCATGGCTTTATGTTAACTTGAAATAAACTTTCCTTTTTAGACAAACCATCCTAACATACTTGGAATTAAGATGCCGTTATTGAAATATATCTAAAGTTGCCAGTTACAATTAGAAGAAAATGAAACATATCAATTGGTACAAATTAGGTAACTCTGTCCTGTACATAAGTTCTTTCGTTGCGTGTATTCTGAATGATCGCTTCGTAGACCGCCACATTATTAGTTCAACAGTTTCACGCTCTCTTGCGGTTCACTGCTGCCTATGTTTCCGTTTACCGTTCCGAATGACCACATATCGCGGTTAGTTTATACCTATGTTCTATGTGATTATGTTAGTTCTCAATTTTCACTGTGGATGGTCCCTCAGTAAGACATGGAAGACGCTTTTGACAACTGCCTTTCCACTCCTAGCACTTCATCCACCAACTTCGTTCGTGGTGGAGTGCGACGCAGTTTAAAGTAGAAAAAATGCCAGGGGTTTTGACACACTTTCTGATTTGCCAAAGCAGACATTATTTTAAATAACTATGCCATTATTAATTGGCTTCTCTAAATATAATGTTCTGATAGCTCAACTAAGCTTTTTGTATCTTTGCACACTGTACAAGCGAAGTTTTGATATAACTGAATTTGTCTATCGTTTATGTATATTTGCACTCAAAGCCTTTATCTCTTTTCTCAGTTTGTGACCATCTGTTGTGCAATAGATACCTATTGAATAAGCAATTTAAATTTTATTTCATAATTATGGCTGACATAAAATTTAATGGCGGATGGTTCAACCCAAAGTTCAATCAGAGGCTTGCCACGCCTTGTGGTGTTGTATAGTTAAACACGAAGAGAAATCACGATGTAAAGCTGGTATTTGCACAAGAGCAAAGAGAACAGTGATGGTCAGATATCAGACGCCATTAAATTTTGTGTCTGCCATACTTTCCTTTCCTGGCTTTATTTTCTTGCCTTCGTATAAAGCTTCTTACGTGGATATTATAAATACTTATACAACTATGACTTTGATTATTTGCTGAACAGAATTAAAATTAGTAGTCCTTGATAATTTCTTCGTTCCATCATGGTCTAGAGCACCCCCTTGATAGGGCGAGAGATTCACAAGACAGCTCACTTAAAATGTAGTCTGATAAAACGTCAATAATAATAATAATAATAATAATAATAATAATAATAATAATAATAATAATAATAATAATAATAATAATAATAATAATAATAATAATAATAATAATAATAATAATAATAATAATAATAATAATAATAATAATAATAATAATAATAATAATAATAATAATAATAATAATAATAATAATAATAATAATAATAATAATAATAATAATAATAATAATAATAATAATAATAATAATAATAATAATAATAATAATAATAATAATAATAATAACAACAACAATTATAAACAATAAAAGAATATCTTCATTGTGATCAATAGCTTTGACACAAGCGTTATACGCAAGTGCAACTCATTTTAGTTACATTAAATAAATATAAACCCCTAGCGCAACAGCTCATGAACGGCCAAGGCTTGCTGTCCAGCCGCTGCGTCCCCCACCTTTGCTCGCTACAGGCGTCATTGGTGGGGTGCTGTACTGGAGGGTGGGACGTGGTCAGGGCCCCGAGCACTCCCGACCAGTTATGCGGCCTTCGTGAACAGGGGCCGCTACTTCCCCATCAAGTAGCTCCTCCATTGGTGCCCCTGGACTTACGAGCCTGACTGCACCCCGTGCCAGACCTCCCGCCGGGGGAAAAAATCCCCATGCTGGTACCGGGGATCAAACCCGGGTCTTCCGCGCCAGAGACAAGTTAGTTACATTATAAATACATATTAGTTCTAATTCATATACGTACATGTACATATATGCAGTATTATTAAACACACTTTCTTTTAGTTGCCACCCAAAATGTTTTGACTTTTGCTTGTTATAACTGTAGACAATGTATTGAATAGACCGCGCCATCTCGTAAAGAACCTTATTAACCTGGTAAAGCCTATGTTGCGCTAAATTAATAATAATTGATTAATAAATGATTAATAATTAGTTCTATTCAACTAACTGCCTAGTGATAAGAGACGGCTGCGTATAATGCAAGCGCAACAGAGGTATGAATCCAGCTGCACCTAGAATTGCTTAGTTATGTAGTCACTCTTTACATTCCTGCGAGGACTCCCTGTAAATAAAGTGCAAAATGTAAGAATTTTTCGGTTGTTTATAGTCTGTTATCACGGACTACACACAATAGTCTGGGAACTATCTCTCATCTCTCGTGTGCTCTGAGAGGCAGAAAGAAGCTGGCACACGACACTGTGGTCTCTATGATTGGATTTGCCCCCTTGTGTTCTGCAACTGTTTGTCTACATACCCCAATGCCGGTTGAAATGGGCCAATTGGTGTATTTCAATGCAATACTAGTAAAGCAGTATTTAGAGTAAAATAGCAACTATTTGCAAAATAGTATTTTTCAGCATTTTGCTTTTCACATCCTTCCAGTTCTATAAGTTTACTATACGATTTCTTCCTTTATTTAAACGTTTTATGGAGTTGCATATAGAGAAATACTTTTTTTATCCGCCATGTTTATCTGTATACCTATACAAAATTACTCCAGGGACTGCCAACTTCAAAGTCTGATACATCCTCTGCACTTTATTTTTTTGATATTCTATTACCATAGCGCTAAAAGAAAAGGGATATGCAACATTATTCTACCTTTAATTCACATTTACATAAAAATAGAGACTGCCTCTATGGGCTGGTGGTTAGTATGCTAGCTTCCAAACCTAGAGGTACCAGCTTCGATTTCCGGCTTGAGTGTAGCAATTTTTCTTTAGTCATTATTATTCCCCACCCTCCTTAGAATCTGGAAGTATGAAAGAATGTGTGAATGTGTATGCGAGTGCGCGTGTTTGTGTGTGTATGTGTGTGTGTATGTGTGTGTGTGAGAGAGAGAGAGAGAGAGAGAGAGAGAGAGAGGGAGAGAGAGAGAGAATGTAAAGACATGCAAAGATTAACAGGAACACTAAGCGAGTGAACATTGTTCCTAAGAAAAACCCGCCGATATGACCTACACGTTAAAGGTGCCATATAAATGGAGCAAAAGAAATAAATACAACAAAAATCTGATGTGTTGCGCTCACATGACTTTCTCTAATCTTGTACTAATCGTTCTTAAACTCTTATTCCTCTGTCTTCTTTGTATTAGTTGAGATAAATATTTGCAGAAATTATCTTATTGCTTATTTCCTTGTAGGTACAAGGGGAATATGGAATACAGTAGGCTTTGAGCGGCAGTCAAATCTTTTAAGGTTTTGAGATTCCGTTCTCTTTGCACGGCTAAGCTATAAAAATGAATAACGATCTTCGATTTGACCTAAGTATTCCAAAACTCACACAAATAACAAGGAATATCTCCGAAATGGTTCATTCCACAAAAAATCATTTGGACATAAACTGTGTTTTAACGAGATATACATTTTTGTATAGTAAGATTTTGTCTATCCCTTACGGTTTACCAGTTGTACAGAAGTCATTCAGAGCAAGCAGTACTACATGGGCTACAGCCAGAAAATTTAAAATATACATTTCGTTTGCCATCAAAATATCTCAAATGTATGTCATTTTAATCAAAATCGCTATATCCATTTTCGAGAAAATTAAAATATTTGAAAACTTTTCCATGTAAAGCGTATAGGGTGAAGGAATTTGGTTCAAAATCTTCGTGTCGCATCCCTAAACCACATTAAACATAAATACCAACTTTGGTTTTTAACCGAATTTTTTGAGTTATGTTGCCCACAGACTGACAGACACACAGAGACACACACGGATATTTTTCTTAAAATGCCTTTTTTGGATTCAGGAGGCCTCAAAACTTGTATTTACGGTGAAATCTCGACATCGAATTTTTGGGTGGAGTACAATACCGGCTCTACTCACCATAGGTAGTAAAGAAAGTAATAAATAAATAAATGTATTAAGTGACATTAAAGTATGGTATTCTAGAATCCGTTTTCCTTGTTACAAAGAGCAGAACGGCAAGCACACGGTTTTAACGAGCGGTTCTCAAAACCTGTCGAGGCGAAAACGTTAAACAGTGCATGAAAGTGCGTTTACCACGCATCTCCTCGCACTGGAAATGGGAAAGCATTGACATAACTGGGCTGAGGAAATAAAAGGTAATGATCATGTTTAGCGATAACTTGGTCAGCTACAAGCTTTTGTGTGGAAAATTTCTGCTCAAAATGTTAAGGGAACATTCATAACGCTATAGCGACAATACTAAGACATCAAAGTGAAATGTTTACAGGACGTAGTTGCAAGACTTCTAAGTCACTGGTCTATTTCAATCCTATAAGTTTGTTGGTTTAGGCAGATATCAGTATTTTTCTCTTCGATAATAATGTTTATATTCTCAAAAATCGCTCTAAGATTTTGATTAAAATGCCGCATGTTTAAGAAATCTTTTTTGACAAATGAAGTGTATACTTTGAATGTTTTGTCTATAGCCCATGTAGTCCGGTTCACTCTTGGTGAGTTTCGCGTAAGTTGTGAACTATAAGAGATAGACCAAATCTAACTATACAAAAGATGCTAATCTCGTTAAAACACACAAGTTACATCGAAATGCGGTTTTTTTTTTTTTTTTTTTTTTTTTTTTTTTTTTTTTTTTTTTTTTTTTTTTTTTTGGTGGAGTGAGCCATTTCGGAGATATTCCTTTTTATTTGTGGGAGTTTTTCAATACTTAACTTTTCTCAAATGGAAGGTCCTTATTCCCTTTTTATATCTTGGCCGTGCAAAGCGAACGGAATTTCAAAACTTTCGTATAGGACCAGCTTTAAAAGATTTGACTATAACTCAAAGTCTGCTGTATTCCAATATTCCCCTTGCACCTACAAGACAATCGGCAATAAGATAATTTCTGCAAATGTTTATCTCAACTAAAATGGAGAAGATAGAGGAATAATTTTGTAGGAATAGTTAGTACAAGAGTAGAGAAAGTCATGAGAGTGCAATATTTCTGAGTTATATACTGTGAAGTGGTGCAGAATTCATAATACAAAATGACATTTGCAGTATCATTAAAATATAGGGCTCCTCAGCGATGGAGTTAGGCAAGCACCCTGGGGAATGGAGAGGTACACACCAGACAACCTTGTACAAACGATAAGGTCAAATTAAGACATTTGTATGCAATTGGAAACTTGTAACTGCTTGGTACCATTAAATATGTCGTATTAAAATGTATATCTAAAAAATAAACTTTGGTGCTGAAATTATACAAGATATATCAAATTAATAATAACAAAACTGCAGTAAAATGAAAACGCCATTTTTGGCAATTTTTGCCATTTATAATCCCCTTGATAGAATTGTATAAGACGTTTTGAGAGGAGAAAGGCTGATGAGAAATGTGTCACACTCAACTTGAACTGCATTCCTCGCGACAACATTGGCCCAGAGCTGAAGGGCAACCAGACGTGCTCATAAAGTGTTGACAATGTTTTAATCAGACGATTAACGTCTTATTACTGCAATCTCATTGTGCAACAGTGACGAACCAATGAAACCTAATATTCTGAGCAAGTTCCAGGTCGCCACGCCTTCAAGGTCGTCATTAGCCGAGCCTCTGGAGCCTTAAAATTGGGGAGAAAAACAAACAGAAAGTTTCACTAGCCTACTTTCCCTTTCCTCGTGATGAAGCCTTTTGGAATGAAGCATCCACAAGGAAAGATGTCGATAACAGTCGAGTTATTATTGTTTTTCATGACAACTTTTATTTGAAGGAGCTTTGTTAGGCGTAGGACAAAATATGTTAACTCTAAAGTTAAATTGTTTCAACATATTTGTGGAAGAACATTAGCAAAGAAAGCCAGCAGAGAAACCTCCTTCGGTTTTATCAAATTTTAGCTATTTATGTTTATTGATGTCTCAAGAAGACTTTATTAAGATTGGAAGTATCACAAATTACATTTCTATGACCCGTTGCAAGGTAAACTCTTTTATATCAGAAAAAATCAAGACTCCACAAAAAATGGCCATAATACTATAGTACCTTACCGCCCACGTAGTACATGGTATGGTCATGTCAATAGGAAGAATGAAGAAAAGCTACCTTTAAAATTCCAAAGTAGGATCCACAGGGATATCAAACTCGAGGAGGACCAGTAAAAAAGGAACCAAGTCAGAAAAGTCAGAAATAGTCTAAATTATAGTAGTTCTTGCTGATTATTTGATAGCGGTGCCTTGATACCAAGCAGCTATTTCAATTTTTACTATAGTTTGAGTCTCTTTGTTTAAATTATTTACATTTATTCTCTACAGTACACTTTTATCCGTCTAAATATTGGTAACCTTTGGGTTTTATTCTCATTGGACTTTACACGGCTGTTATTAAACGGTCCAGGTTTTGGAAAGGCCCTTGCGTTTCATTTAATTGATATATGAATTATTACTGCAATTTTCAAAGCATTAGACACTCCAAAAACCTGGGGTGTATGTCTTCTGACTTTTCTATAAATATTCCTATAAAAGAACCTCTTTTTAATATAGATACAGTTTCATTACACATTTACACATATAGAGAGGTTTCTAAAAAGCGAATCACTCTTTGCATTACCAGGAGAAAAAAAATAATAGTGACATAGATACAACTTAAAAGGATTTCAAAATTGAAACCCATAAAAATATATATCTCTCGGAAACGATTAACCCCAAAAATCTTATTTGAGGTAGATCGTGTGCTTTAACGAGATCTACAGACTTTGTGTGGTAAGGTTTTGTTTCTCTCTTATAGTTTACCAATTACATAAAAGTCATTCAGACTGAAAAGGGCTGAACCGGCTATTCCCAGAGAATTCAGTATATGCATCTTATTTGTAATTAAAATACTCTAAACATGTGATGCTTTAATCAGTATCGCTAGTCAGGTTTTATAAAACAAAAAGTAATGGACATTTTTCCATGTAAATAACAGACTGGAGTAGGTATTTCCTTGAAACTCTTCGTGTCACATCCGTGTAAGATGCGGAATTTAAATACCAAGTTTAGTATTTAACTGACTTTTCTTTTTTGAATTATGTTGCTCACAGACAGTTGGACATAAATCCACACCCCTCCCACACACACGCACATATGCTCACGCACACAGAACTTTTTCTAACAATTATTTCTTTGGATTAAGAAGGTTTCAAAGAACATACATCCAATGAAATCTCCATTTCCAATTTCTTTGTGGAGTACTCTACACTTGTACGTTATATAAATAGGTAAGGAATAAAGTAATAACAGACGAACTAAAGTTGCCAAATTGTGAATCTTTGACTTTACTGACCATTATTCGCATTGTAGTATAGCAATCGGATTCTTACTACTTTAATGTTTATTTCGAGTCGCCAAACTGCTGGGTCTTAACAGCGACTACATAGGCTTCGTATGAATGCAGTATTTGTTATGACTGCATGATTATAAGTTTTATAATTATGATTATAATTAATATTATATTAATTATAATTAATTAATTATAATTATTATAATTATAATTAATATTTGATTATAATATTCATTATAGTGCTATTGACTCCTGATTGTTACATGATTGGCCTGTTATTTAAAAGAATATAATAAAACATTAATTTTTAAAGAGTGGGTGAGTGAGCCAGTGAGTTGGTTAGTGAGTGAGTGAGCAAATGAGCGAGTGAGCGAGAGGGTGAGTGAGTGGGGTGAGCGAGAGGGAGAGTGAGTGGTGTGAGCGAGAGGGTGAGGGAGGGAATGAGTGAGGAAGTGAGTAAGTGAGGGAGTGAGTAAGTAAGCAAGTGAGTAAGTGAGCGAGTGAGAGGGTGAGTGAGTGAATGGGTGAGCGAGTGAGTGAGGGAGTGAGTGAGTAAATGAGGGAATGATTGGGTGAGTGAGTGGGGGAGTGAGGGAGTGAGTGAATCAGTGGACTATAAGGACCGTCAACATTTATGTCTTTTGGCCCTAGAAGGTTTATATTATGAGCAACATCAAAACGGTAAAAGAAGTTCATATGAACATTATTCTGAAACCATTTATTGCTGATTTACAACACAAAATTAAAAAATTCCTCGAAGTGGCTTCCTCTTGTTTCGATGCATTCCCTAAACCTATGTTCCTTGCCATCGTGTACTCTGTTGCAAAGTCCTGGAGTGTTTTAAATTTGGTCAAATCTAGCGTGGATATGTTCTCTCAGAGTGTCAATATCCGATACAAGAATCGCACGAGCCCCTTACTTACACCTACAAGAAAATTAGCAATAGGGTAATTTATGAAAATGCTTATGTCGATTAAAATAAAGTATAATAAGCATTTACAAGAATAGTGTGTATAAAAGTAAGTATAGCTCTACATATATTTGCAAACAGAGTTTCTTCAAATTGAACTATATTAAAAGTCTATATCACAGTATGTTACGTCACGATCACTTGGTGTATCTTCTAAGGCTATGTACTTCGACTTTGTCATCAAATATTAATAGACTTTTTAAACGTAAGCAGTACCAAACAAGTCACTAATGAACAGATGTTTATCACATAAGATTTGAAAGTGCTTTCGTAAATCAAACGCAACGTACATGTAACCAAACCGCCAATGAAACACAATGCACGTCCTAGCGTTAAACAATGGCAAATTCGCGTATAGTAGAAGGAAATAAATTCAACCTTCCCTCTTTCACAAACGCTGATCTTCAGTGTTTAAAGTACCCTTTATACTCAGGTACAAAGGGACTTTAAATAGAATGCGCGAAATAGTCTTCCTAGAGTACGGCGTTCACTGACCCAGATAGATGAAAGAAAACCCGTAAAAAGCCTTATCAAGGTACACCAACAGAGATACAAACTAAGGGCATGCGAGCTGGAAAACAAGCCCCATACTACCGAGGTGGGCATTACAGTGACGATGATGATGTTGATGACGACATATGTGACCTAAATACAGTGAACCGAATTTAAGATTTAAGTTTATGCTACATCGATATCTACTTTCAAACCACGAAAGCGCTTGCCTACTTTTAGATATCCTATAAATCATTTCATCTAATTTAGATAAACAGTCGCTGTGGGACAAGTCAGAAGCTAAAGTAATGTTACTTTCTTGTTTGGCTAAGCTATAAATGTTCAGATTATAGCTATATATTCCTGTCAGATACTCTCTAAAGCTGACTGAATTGGGATTAGTGGTGTAAAATTGTTTATAGTCGCTTTCCTCGCAGAAATGTATAACAGGGTAATCGTGTCATATCCTCTTCATATATGTTTGCTGTCCATATCGACATTTTGGGAACACGATTAAACAATTAGAATTAGACGCGAATTAGACACTTCACACTAAATGTAGTTTTCGTTAAAACGCACACTTTAGGTTTTAATTTTCTTGGCGTTAACCATTTCCGAGATATTCTCGTAATTGGTTTGAATTTTCAAATAACTTATGCCTTTTCAGTTTGTAAGTCGCTCTTCTGTTTTCTTTGTGTTCATGCAGAAAGCAGGGAATTTCAAAGCAATGATATTGCGATCCGCTTCTTAATGAATGATCTATGGATCACTTATGTGGTGACTTAAAATCTACAAAGGCCAGATGCAATATTATTGACAGCATGTTACTCATTGGTGAGGTAGTATGTTTCAAAGTGCGTTAGCCCCTCCCTGAAGGAATCATGAATCCGCCTCGAATAGAGAGAGATTTGATTTCTCAGTGCAGTTATTTCTGCACGTAATATATTCGCAGAGGGACTCGGGTCTTATTGCATAGGTCCCGAGCTGTTTTGTAGCGTGTTTCCCAGAAATATCAAGTATGAAATTACCCAACTACAAGCAGGCCTCATCTTGAATACTGATAGTGTGACGCCGGCTGACAGCGATGGTGCACATCAAAGGACGTTCAGGGTCAAGCTGCCTCACACCATATGTCAGGCCGACGTGTATAGAAGACGCTCAAGGTGAGGCTTCCTAGTGTCTCTGCTTGTGAATGCGTGACAATCAGAGCGGCAGAACGCAGGATTTGTGAGAACCTTCGCGAGTCGTCTGGCTGCCGGCAAGTTCGAGAAAAAGGTGCATTTCGAGAAACATCCGTTCTACGTCATCCCCAATATAAAAGCATGCCGGACGCGAGAGAGTAGGCAGTAGTTTCTGAGACAAAAGTGTGATGTGAGTGTTGAACGAGACAGCTGTTAGGAGTGTGTGTACAGTCGTGAGAGAATTGTAGCGCCGACGTGAAGCAGTTTTAGTGAGTTTTCAGCGATTGTATCATCAAAGTCAGCTGTTTGCGAGACAGACAGCGAAACTGCAGAAAGATAAAAAGGAGTGTGTCGACGATTACGAGAAGACAACAGTTGTGACTTGTAATATCACGAAGAACTCTAGATTGTATTAACCATGGAAAGAGAACTGTGCTTTTGTGCCTAAGTTCAGAGTAAAGTAAAGTGACAGAAATTGAACCGAAATTGTTATTTTGTCACAATATAAAGTACACCCGGGCATATATGAGTATCCTTAGACTCCTTTGTCTTTGAACCTGAGGATTTAGCAATGGCAAACATCAAGGACATAGTCCGTTTTATCGGATATTTGGATTTGATTGAAAGCCCGTTTTAAAGGGTTCAGAAGGCTCTAGGAGCCTACGTGCAAACTTTAAAGCTTTTTCTTTATCATCATCGGTATGTAAGGAGTAAAAGAGAAATTAAGCAACAATAACACAGTTATGGCGTCATTAATAATAGAAAATGAAATCTAAGTGGCTGAACTAATTAAAATCACATTCATTAGATACATATAATGCATACGTCGCAGTAACCTTTCCATTTATTCTCGGAGACCCTGTATGACATAATCAGGGCAACTCGCATGTGACGTATTGATTGAGACTCGGTAATTGCTCCGGAGAAGATGTAGAAGAAAGGGAACGGCCCACTTACTTTACAAGCCTGTAATATGTTCAAACTGCAACATGCAACTTCCCATGGCCGCTAGTCCAGACCTTATCAATTATCGTTCTCTCAGCCTTTCCCCACCGAGCGAGTTGACTACGCAGCAATACGTGAGGCTCGCTTTTGAGAGCTCCCAGTTTCGATTACTGGTGATCATTCAGTTTGGCCGTGGGTTTTTCATGGTTTCCCCAGGTCCATAGGTGAATGCTGGGACTGTTCATCTTCAGTCCAATTTCCTGTACCCATTTCCTTCAGTGTCTTTTATTTCAGGGGTGAAGGACCAGCCGACGGAGTTCCGGGTGTTGCGGCTGGGCGGTGAGTTTTTTTCCTGTCGTAGGTCGGACCCTCCGCCCAGGACCTTCCCTCCGGAAACCCATTGAGCAGGATCCCTTTAAGGGGCCCCTGATTTTTGGGGCTTGTGAGCGTGCTTTAGTGGTGGCTACTGGGTTCAATTTGGCAACGTTAGGGACCTCGTCTCTACTTGCACATGTCGTCTCCCGGGCCTGTCGCCCTTCGGGTCTCTCCCTTATCTGTCCCTCCCAGGGGTCACGATCGAAGCACAAAGAGCCAGGTTATCCTACGAGGATGGAGGAAGGATTTAGCTCCTCGATCAGGAAATGTTTTGTGTCTATGTCCTTGGCGGGGCATGCCTCTTGGGAATGAGGTGTGAGATGAGAGAATGCGAAGAGTGGTCGGACCTGAGGAAAGACAGCAGAGGGCAGGATCCCTATGAACTCCCAACTGACGGATGTACACCAACTCTCCTACCTCTGCGGGTTCACAGGTGTCCTGGGGGACCTTACCTTTTTAATTTCTCTACCACGCACCTAGGAAACATTTCAGCCAAAGTTTCGTTATAGAAGTTTTAGCAGAAATACATGGTTCGTTGACCCCTGGATCCAAAAGAAAGCGTTTTAAGAAAATGTCCGCGCGTGCTTTTGTGTGTATATGTGATTGTGTGTGTGGGAACATCATAGGTCAAAAACGAAAAATCTGTTAAACTTGGTATGTGAGTTCAGCATTTTGCACGGATGGGTTATGAATATTTTCAAAATTCTTCCCACCCCAGACTCCCTTACAAATGGGGAAAAAAAGCTGTTCCTTTTTATTTTCTCAAAAATGGCTGCAAAGATTTTGATAAAACTACCATATATTCAAAACATTTTCATGAGAAAATACTGAATTTTGAATTTTCCTGGAATAGTTTGTGTAATCATCCTCATTGTGTAACTGGTTAACTGTAAGATCTTATTACAGAATTCGTTAAAGCGTTCAATTTATGTTCACATTATTTATTTTTGTTGTGCATTAACGACTTCCGATCCCTTTTTTGTTATTACTTTCAATTTTGAAAGAGTTATCCTTTTCCCTAAGTGATAATTCGCTATTCATTTTTTCTCTTGGTCATGCAAAGAAGCAGGGATTTCAAAACCGTTATATAATGATCCAGCTTTTAAAAAATCTGTCTATCACTTTAGTTTACTGTAACTTCCCTAAGCCTGCAACGAAATGTGCAAATGTAGAATTAAATTTTCTCTGGATTAACAAAAAGTATATAGATGAATAGGCTATTGTAAAATTAGTTTGTAAAAAAGCGTAAAGAAAGTCATGTGAATGCAACTCCGTCTTGTTTTTTCTTTCTTTATTTTTCTTCCCATTTATTAGCAGTTAAAGAAAGGTATGGGCTACCAAATGCAAAATATAATAGTTATGTTTCTTTTAAAGTTTTGTAATTGCAAATACTTAAATAATGGACAGTATATGTTGAAGATTAGTAGACAAATGATTCACTCTTTTGCGTTTTATTCTGTTTTCCATCGTATTTTGGTTGTGTGCTATGTTAATGAGTACTACAAAGAAAGAGCATATGTGAGGAATGAGAAAATGGTACTCGAGTCGTGTTAAGGAATTCACTTAATAGCGCGAGAAGTAAACTTTTGATTAATATACACCGCCCATCACGAGTCCTCAGGAATTCCTGCAAACCGGTTCTGAAACTACGCATGCCTCAAATTCAACATTCTCCAACAAGTCAGCATTGATATTATCATTTTCTAAATGTAAAACTCAAATTGAATTAAATACCGGCAGTGACAACGTATATATGTAGATATACACACGGACAAATTCAACAGTTTTTACTTCTCAATACCAGTGTTGAAGATTTTGTCGGGAGGGAATCTTTATGTTGTTGCACAAGTTTACGCTGGCCTAGAGCACCATGAAGTCATTATTTAACCATAGCAGTGGCAATGTTTATTCTAGAACTTATACTACCAACGGGGCGGGGAGGGGAGGGGTACTTTGTGATCACTACTGGTAAAAAATGACTCAGCAATTTTTAAAACAACTTTATTTTAAAATTGGGTATTATATCTTGTCATGTTTATAAAGGTAACATTTAACATTACTTACCTATTCCTTTTTTACTTTTTTACATGAATCATATTATACCGACGGGGCAGTACTTTATGACCACCTCGACATTTCGTTTCTCAAAAAGACCAACAATTAAAACTTTGAAACATTTCTGTAATTCAGTAGTAGAAACTGTGATTGACAATAACTATTAACGGCATGTCTTTAATCAGAAAATTAAAACACAATTTAAAAAATTACAGAAGCTGGACGTAATTCCTCTTTGCTAATGCTAGGGGTCAATAATAAAAATAATGCGCCAGTTGCGTTTTTATTTTTTGTTTATTATCTGTAGTAATACCATGAGAGGGTTTCATATGATGATAATTTGGGAGCTCCAAGTGTGATTAAAATTATCACAAATATGAAAACCTCGAGTGGTATTTGTTTGGAGTATTCCTCGAAATAATTAATAATTTATTTACTTAATACTATTTAATATTAATAGTGACTTAAAAGTAAACAACTTACACTAACATTCATAAATTTTAATTAATATTTGTTTTCACAGCTGCCACTACAACTAATCAAGGAGGCTGTATGAATAACAACAATAGTGTTAGCGTTTAATCTAGGAAAATGAGGAATTAGACTTATGATGAATATAAATGAACGAATTTGCGTTACTAGACTATTCATTAAAGGTAGGTCTGCTGTATTTCAAGTTCCAGTTGTTAAAGGTACAGCTTTGAAAAGTAAATGACGACGGCTGCTGTGTTTGCTAGGTAACATTCACGGATATGCAGGTTACATTTCTTAATTTTTTTTACTGCGCATGCATACCAACTTAACACTTAGGGAAAACAACGATGGATCCTAACTAGATTGGTAAAAAGTAATTTTTCCCAGCATCACCACATAGGCACATAGCTTCGTACAACATAATTTGAGGAAAGTAATACATAAGCATTCTCTCGTGAAGCGGTGCTGCTTGAAGAAAATTCTGAAGTATATCTTCCAGTCTACATATGAAAATATTTTCATGCGCTTTTTCTAGCTGTCTTCCGTTGTTGTCCAGTTGGTGGTTGTTGATCAATCAGGCGATGCACATTTCGTATTTCTGTAGTTGCTGTTCTGTGGATCATACATATATAGCGATTGTGATATCCAACAGATAGCCTTAGTTGCACAATCGCCATTCTTTAACTTCTAATTTACATCCATTTCTTTTGGTTTTTGGGTGGAACATTGGGAATGAATATCCGCTGTGGTATTAATGTGGCGACAACGGCAACTAAAAAAAATCTGATGTGTTGCACTCACATGGCTTTCACGGTTAACATATAAAAATGATCAATGATGTTCCATTTCACCAAATTTTTAAGTTTGTAAGAATGGTTAGTTGCCGTTGTCGCCACATTAATACCACAGCGGATATTCATTGTTTAAGATATTTTCATGAGAAATGAAATCTATATCTTGAAGTTTCTAGCCTGTGAAGTCCTCTTCATTCTGGATGGCTTTTGCATAGGTAGACCGCCTCCATAGCGCAGTCGGTAGCGCGCTTGCCTCTGGCGCGGAGGACCCGGCTTCGATCCCCGGTACCAGCATGGGGATTTTATCCTACCAGTAGAGAACGTAAAAATGTTAAATTGGCTGACACAGGATTTTAATCGGAAAACCCCAAATTAAAATATAGATGCTGCTGAGCTTTCTTTCGCCTATAGGTCCTATATCCCAAGCTTTTGGTATTGCTATATTCAGTGGTCCTCTATTTTTCGCTAAATATTAACATATTTTGTTGATCAGGCTGATGGAAGCAGATTTCAGTTTCACCTTCTTTTTCGTGGTTGCAATATGCAGAGTAGTTATAGCGTTTAGTACTATAGCAGTTAATACACGGAAATACTCAGCACAGTCTTCAACCACAGAATGTGTTTTACATACGCACCTATATTCTCTATATGTGCATAGTCTATTTTATAGTCAGACTGACATCGATATTAAGGTGTTCACAGCAGTAAAGTGGAACCAGCTCCTGTCACGTTATTTACTACACACGGGAAAGATATTCTGATCTGTCGTTTTGGCTAAAGCTAGTTATGAATTATTTCCTACTGAATGGAAGCGAGATAGCAATGAATTTGAGTCCAGCCAATGAAGGATACGGTACATCAGAATGTCTTCGCCACGTCGAGTAAATAACATGATAGGAGCTAATTGCACTTTACTGTTGTGAACACCTTAGTTGCAATGTCAGTCTAATTATAATGATAATAATAATCCCCAGGGCATCTCCTCTATGCGGAAGTTACCCTCATCGACCGGCCGCTGCAGTCTATTGCGTACCTGCTAAAGTGTAAGATATACA